>CM055836.1:18739498-18758679 GCA_029582265.1 Zoroaster sp. YZ-2022
CACCTTTTGCACAACATTTGATTAATACCATGCCATAAATGTGAGTGTTTCCCTGCCTAGGGAAAAGTATAAAAGCTCTGCTTCCCTTTTCCCCTACAAAAAATAATAAAATAATAAAAGTTCTTATATAGCACATAATACAGAAGTCTCTATGCACTTCTGGAGGTAAATGGGTGAGTTTTATGTTGCGTTTTAAGTTCTTCTAGTGTGAGACTGTTTTTGATATGCTTGGAACATTGTTCCATACCGTAGTTCAGATGATGCAAACTGGAAGGCATGTTGACTGCATGCTGTTGTGAGAATTGGATATTGAGTGAGAGTATTCACAGTTTATTTTGTCTTACATCTGTACACCTTTGGTAATTACCCGTTTACAAAATTACTGGAATATAATCTTAAATCTGGTGAGGATACCAAACATCCTGAGAAATGATTGTGTCTGTCATGCTGTCATTTGTAGACAACGTGAAATGTATTGATAGTCGTGGTAATTTCCACATCATTAGAATGAATGCAAATACATTTGGATGCTTTTTCACTGTCATTTTCACTGGTAATTTTACAGAAAGTTTTCTGTCTTCGCATTCACATGTAGTATGGATGCGTAAGACTAATTGCGGTGACACCATGGTATGGATGCATTACAGATACGTTACCAATGGTGTACAACACCTATGTGTATTTCAAATTAAATAATTTAATTTATGTTGAAACAAATTTCTATTTTTATAATATATATATATATAGATGTTATTATTAAATAAATGTTACTTCGATTTTGAAAAAAAAAGAGTTGTTTGTTTCCAAACAATTATTTTTGCCATTGGTTGATATTGATTGTACAATTTTCTGTACCCTACAGAAATGTAAATGTATGTTTGCCTCATAGGTCTACACTCATCACTTTTATTGAGAAAGTGTTAATAGCTTATCACGTGTCATTGTGGAAACATCTGACCAAGGATCAGTGAAATTAGGCATCGACTGTCGGAATAAAATTGTCCCGCTCTACGGCTAAAAAAGGGATGATTTATACATTACATTAATAAAATACTTTGAAATTGTTTTCTTCTAGATTTTATAACTGGCGACGAAAAAACAGCGGTAGTTTATTGTTTTTCGCTATAGTAAAATCCATCGGTTTGGTTTCAGCTCTCCTCTGCTGGAAACAATTACACTGGCTCCAGTCGCCCAACGTATTCAGTTCACATTGGTTCACACTTACAAATCACTGAAATACTCTGCACCAGGTTATCTCCCTTATCTTCTCACAATCAAGAACTTTCAGACACTTCATTCGTCTGATGGCGAAACCCTTGGCATCCACAAATCCACGTAAACAGGCAAGTAACGGGGCATGTTTCATTGCAGCCCCCGTTTATGGAATAGCCTACACATCCCCATCAGAAATTCGAACAGTGTTTGTCCTTCAAAAAGGCTCTCACGACCTATCTTTTCCTATCGTAGCAGATTGTCCTGCTGTATTTTGTCTTCTTCCCTATTGTCTTTCTTTGTTATAGCCCCTTGTATCCTTTGGCAATTTGGCGCTCAATAAATCCAATTATTATTATTTATTATTATTAAAGACAAGCTCTCATCTAAGGACCATATCTGGGTGCAGTGGTTCAATTAAAGGGATTTGATAATAAGTTCCAAAACAAACTGAATGAAATATTATCTTAAAACTTTATACTTGATTGTAAGATGGTAATGGTACGAAACCTATGAAGTTTTTCTGTCTACAATGTCATTTGAAAATAACGTCTACAAATATAAATCTGAAATGGATCGCCTGCCACGATCCGTTATGATCCGTTTACAACGTTAGAATGCATACATCAATACATTTGAATGCACTCTTCACGACACAACGAATAATTAAGTTAGCTTCCGTAGGTTGTTTTTACTACAAAACTATATCTTCATTCTTATATATTAAGTAGGCCTATGGATGCATTTTTTATAGACAGTCATGTTACCAATACAATAATGCATATATCCGTTTAAGTGTAATCTACCGATTACTATAGATGACACTTATATCTTCCGTACCTATATCAAACATTGGAACCATGAGATACTATGGAAATAAACCATGACCTGAAATAGGGCGTAACATCATAGAATCAGCTATACAGAAGTAGAGACTCATTCAGTTCCCCATTCACACTTGTACTATGACATCATTGTTCATTGGGGGATTTCCCTTCCACATGACGCAATGCCATCAGTCCCATGAATAGAGAATGTGAGGTTAGGGTACGGTAGCAGACATCAATTTGGCAGACTCAGGTCCGCTGCCCTTGCTTTGTGAAAACTGCACTGGTATACGGTACCTCTCGATGTTCTGTTCTCGTCACTGGGGACTGGTACACTGGTGGCATTATGTCATGCAGATGGGGAATTCCCTCAATATACACAGAAGCTTCGAAATAGGTTGCGTGTTCGACTGCCGAACCCGATCAGGGAAATGGTGTACTTTCTAATGACATCATTAAACTGTACTACAAGCTATCCCTGAATTTTCATAGACAAACATCATCGCAGCAGAAGGATACATGAGGAACCAAGTATAAAGTAAGTACGGCCAATCACTGTCCATTTGCCAGTGGCCAATGCAAAGTTTAATATATTCAGTTATTTACTCATCAAAACACACTATGTCACGATAATACTGTCATGTATAGGCTATATAGTTCCTTGTCCAAACGAGCTTCGGCACATTTTGCCAATGCAGAAACACCTTGGGGTAAGCTCCTTTATTCAGGGTTATTTTACGTGCATTACTCAATCTGTGGAGTGTCTGAAATTCATTTAGAAATTTTATTTAACTGTAATACTTGAGACAGACATTATGTTTCAAGTTACAGATGATCATATATGCTTTTTTCAAAGTAACGTACCAGTAGTGTATTGCCGACTGTTACCAGGTGTTTTGTCTCAGGTGTCTGCTAGATCTAAGGGCGAGTTTTCTTCTTAATAATGAATTGGTTACATAATAAATGTTTTTTGGTGTAGGTTTTAATAGGACATAATTTTACCATATTCTGGAGATATATTCATATTGTACAAATTAACGGAAGTGCCTTCAGAGATACAGCCCTTTAAACACAGCAAGTGGAAAAGAAATGAGCTAAGAAGAAACTCTCTTGAATGCCCATAGCAACAGTTATGTTCCTTTTGAGCTCCTTTTTAGAATGCTTGTGCAATATAAATTTGAATTATCAAGCATCTTGAAGTATTTTTCAAATATTTTGCTAATTTGCATAATGTGTAAAATTTAAACTTTTGTTTTTCATCTTTACTCATCAATAATAATATTTCTGTAAATAAATTGAATTTTTTTTTCACCCTCTCCACATAGAACAGCCCTTTATGGGTAATAGCATAGCGTCCCTTAATACCCTTTTTCGCAGAGCGGGTCACATATACCATCATCAACTTTACACCAAGCAAGTTTCATGTAAATCTGTGATCATTTATGTTTTTTTCAAAGTAACGTACCAGTAGTGTATTGATCGACTGTTACCAGTCGTTTTGTCTCAGGTGTCTCCTGGATCTAAGGGCGAGTCAAGGTTTTGTTCTTAATAATATTTTTGTTTTTTTAATTATGTTTTATTATTTTTAATAGGGCAGAATTATACCATATTCCATCGGGGATAGCGTATTCAAATGAACAAAATGGCGACTAACTTTCAGACAATTTCAAGCGAGATTGAGGGTCCCCTGGAATGCCTTGAGTGCCCTATTTGCACCAATCGGTTCAGGGAGCCCAAATTGCTAGACTGTTACCACACGTTCTGTCTAAAGTGTCTTCATGAACTAAGAACGAGTGAGCGTCCAAGGTGCACAAAGATTATCTGTCCTTTGTGCAGAAGGGAAACCACCTTGAAGAAAAAAGATGTTACTGATCTGCCCAATAACTTTGACATGATGTCCTTAGTGGAGGAGTTTACAAAGCAGGAACAACTTCTCATAGAGAGAGTCAAAGAAGAAGTTGTAAATCTGGTCGACAAAGCCCAAAGGAACAAGATGGAATTAGACAAGTTTGCAAAACTGGTTGCAGAGGCCAAACAGAACAAGGCAGAATTGGAACTCGCCTTGGAAGATACTGACAAGTCCCTCAAGAAACTGGACACCATGTTTGCTAACACAAAAAGGAAAATCTCAAAAAAGGCTGCCAAGGAGGTTACCAGGATCAAACAGGCAGAGCGAAAACTGATGCAAGAGGCAGAACAGATTTATAAAGACAGAGTCAAATCTTTTAAAAATGCACGGGCGACAACCAGCAAAGAAGCGACCCATGCAGAGCACAAACTGGAAGAGGTGAACCAATTACGGGCACGGGTGGATTGCTATCAGAGTGCAGATCTCAAGAAGAAACTCTTCGATAACCTGGAAGAAGTGACAGGCATACGGCCGGACGTATTCCCTGACAGCTTGGCATTCATGGATTTTGAAGAAGATGAAGAGACGCCAGTTGCAATTGGGAAAATGGTGATGAAGGATGGGCCAAACCCAGAATCAAAGACTAAGAAGTCACCTAAACACATTTCTACCATGCAGGAAGAGTACCGGAAGAAGTACTGGATGGAGGATCCGATTCCGGTAAGATTATTATTAATCGCTCATATTTTACGCTATTTTCCGGTAATTTCATTTTTAAAACGTAAGGTATGGAATTGGTAATTCAAAAATAAAAACAGTCCAATTGTTATGTGAAACTTTATGTGGTGTGTAATGATGATGATGGTAGGCTATATATTCCCCCTGAGATAATGTTGTCTGAGGTGCTATCATTTTTAAGAAAAAAAACTTTCCAGTTCGTAATTAGGAAATTTCACATTATGAGAAAGAATTGCAACAAATCTAAGTGCATTTCACTGTGTTCTCAGAATGTAATGTGCTAAAACATCCACAGGATGGTCATGTATATCTTGATTCGCATATGCTGACTCATAAAAGCAGTTTTGCCAACATGACCAATGGTATTCCTTCCCTTTAAAATAGTTTGCAAAATATTTAGGGCATTTATAATAGCAAATTGCTGATGATCACAAGTATTACTCCAACTAGTAAATAAAGGTTTGTAAAGCAAAAATTTCAAAATATTGTCATTTATACAGGAAAATGAGAAGTTGGATACTGCAACAGTAAGGAAAGACGAGCCGGCTAATGTAGACTCTAAAGTCTCAGAGAACGGTAACAAGAAAGGTAAGGACAAATGGGTGTTCTTTTGCACTTCATTATTAAATGACTTGTGCATCGTGCATGCCTAGATTAAGTGGTGTAATACCTGGATGCGAGTATATCAGCTTATACAAATACTCATGAGTGCAACAAATCTGAATGCTTTTCTCTATTTTTTTTCCTCGATAACGATACAGCAAAAGACGCTAAAACGTTCACGGTTTGGTTTTATACTCAGGAGAAACGATCAGAGCATACTGATCGAAACGTCGAGTTGTACCTCCAGTTCTTTTCAGAACTAATTACTACTCAATTGAGATTCCACATGGTGTCACCGCAATTAGTCTTACTTATATACATTTTAACACCAAAGTGTATACTGCCTTTTATACAATTTACATTGAAGTTTATTATAATTAGGTGTTCGGGCATGTGCCCGAAACACCTATTGTTTTTGTACGTTTTTTTTTTTTTTTTACTTCTTCTTCTCCCCAATAACTGTCCGCAAAAAAACACATACTTGCAAACTTCACATGAACTTGAAACTTGGCATGTACTTGAAACTTGGCATGTACTTAGAACTTAACAAGTAGATGAAACTCGAGTTGTGAGTGACCCCAATTTGACCTTACTTCCTGTCCAAACCGGAAGTCAAAGTTTAATATTTAAAAAAATTATATCTCAACAACCACAAGAGGTAATTTCACAATTTTTGTAACATTGTACAGATCGTGAATTGTCAAAAAATATTTACAAAAAGGTGACCCCAATTTGACCTTACTTCCTGTCCAAACCGGAAGTCAAAGTTTAATATTTTAAAAAATCATCTCAACAACCACAAGAGGTAAATTGACATTTTTTGCACCATTGTATAGATTGTTAATTGTCGAAAAATATTTACAAAAACATGACCCAAATTTGACCTTACTTCCTGTCCAAACCGGAAGTCAAAGTTTAATATTAAAAACTATCATATCTCAACAACCACAAGAGGTAAATTCACAATTTTTGTAACATTGTACAGATCGTGAATTGTCAAAAAATATTTACAAAAAGGTGACCCCAATTTGACCTTACTTCCTGTCCAAACCGGAAGTCAAAGTTTAATATTTAAAAAAATAATATCTCAACAACCAAAACAGGTAAATTCACAATTTTTGTACCATTGTACAGACCGTTAATTGCCAAAAGATATTTACAAAAAGATGACCCCAATTTGACCTTACTTCCTGTCCAAACCGGACGTCAAACTTTAATATTTAAAAAAATCATATCTCAACAACCACAAGAGGTAAATTCACAATGTTTGTACCATTGTACAGATCGCTAATTGTCAAAATATATTTACAAAAAGATGACCCCAATTTGACCTTACTTCCTGTCCAAACTGGAAATCAAAGTTTAATATTTAAAAAAATCATATCTCAACAACCACAAGAGGTAAATTGACATTTTTTGCACCCTTGTTTAAATTGTTAATTGTCGAACTCATCATTGCACAGATCGTTAATTGTCAAAAAATATTTACAAAAAGGTGACCCCAATTTGACCCATACTTCCTGTCCAAACCGGAAGTCAAAGTGTAATATTTAAAAAAATCATATCTCAACAACCACAAGAGGTAAATTGACATTTTTTGCACCATTGTATAGATTGTTAATTGTCAAAAAATATTTACAAAAAGGTGACCCCAATTTGACGTTACTTCCTGTCCAAACCGGAAGTCAAAGTTTAATATTTTAAAACAATCATATATCAACAACTTCAAGAGGTAAATTCACAATTCCTCCACCATTGTACAGATCGTTAATTGTCAAAAAATATTTACAAAAAGGTGACCCCAATTTGACCTTTATGTCCTGTCCAAACCGGAAGTCAAAGTTTAATATTAAAAAAAATCATATCTCAGCAACCACAAGAGGTAAATTAAAAAATGTTGCACCATTGTACAGATCATTAATTGTCACAAAATATTTAAACAAAGTTGACCCCAATTTGACCTTACACCCTCCCGAACACCTAGAGTTTGTGTCGAGACAAACTCTGAATCTCTAGTTTTACTTGTTTGTTACAGACCAGTGGTGCCCTCTCAACCCTAATGTGAAAAGGAAATATGATCGTGACTTTCTGCTACAGTTTCAATCAGTCTGCATAAACAAACAAGAAGGGCTTCCAAACATTCCTGGTATTATTCTGGATAAGGTAGGCATATTGGTCGGATCATTATTTGGAAACTCAAAAGATACTTTTAGTATAAGGGTAATTATGTATACGCATATACTTATTTCCATGTGCATCAGGAAATTTTAAAATTGTTCACAATTTATGACATAAATAAAAATCAGTCGACAGGGGCAGTGTTCACATCACGCACAGAGCTCACAAAACAGTATTATGTCCTTGCCATGAAATTCATTAACAATAACTTTGAAGTTTTAACTAATATATTGGTATGGCAGCTGTCGATGGGGCAGCATTAACCATGATTGATGTTACTGCCAATGCTTCGATGTACTAGGCTGGGGACAGGACAGGGAGGCCATGATGATCCATCTCTTCACGCACCCTTTGTTGAGCCTAATTATGACAGATTCCCTGCCTAGCTGTGGTGACACTTCTGCTGTCGTCACTGGCGGCTGCATTGGCTGTTGATTCTCAATGTCAGTCAGCCAATGCTGGTTGAGGTCAGGCTTTCGCACAGAGGAGTGCGAGCAATATCAGCCTCCCATTCCTACCATGTTGTTCTGGGAGCTGCATTATTTTGTGTACTTCAGACAATAATAACAATTAACAAACACAAATTGTTAAACACACTAATCATGCCATGTTGTCCGGGTATTTGCTTTTAAGCCTAGCTACGGGGTTGTTCTGTCGTGCTTGTACTTGATGCCTGTACAGAGTATTACAATGGGTGCTTCCATGTTCGTTTGTTCCATCTCACCTGATATGATCCTCCACCTGTGCACCTTCATCCTGATCTTCTGCAGCAGGGCCACTCTGAAGCAGGGCTATTTCTGCAGTCAGTGACCCGTCATGACCTGCATTGTCATCTCCATCGGCATCAAAGGGCAAGTTGGGCGGATCACCTTTGATTCCTTTCTCTGCAATATCCAGGGTATCAGCACCGTCGTAAATCCATGATGAAATTTTGAAATTTGGGGGCACGGTATAGCTTGAAGTTCTGCAGTCGACAACTATTCAGAATCTTGCGGCTACAGTACAGATTACGCCTATATATTTTTTCAACGCATGGAAAATTATAGGAGGGGGGGGGATTCTATGGGCCATTCCCCGGTCCAAAAGGTGGGGTATATAACCCCCATCCCACCGGGATTTACGCAAGTGGTATCAGTCACGACCGATCAAATTCAACGCGGAATGGTTCCAGTACATTTATGTGGACTACCTTAGGCCTATGCCAGGGGCTTTTCTGGATCCTAATTACATCGCATAGTTGGGCTGTAACTTTGGGGACATTCCAACCCATCGAGCATGACTTGATACAACCTTGATACCTCCCATTGGTAACTTAACTTAACTTAATCACTGTTATCGTAATGACTGCGCTGATAACAAGCAGCTTTCTTGAGATGTTTTCTAGCTGTTCACGAGCGCGGCCACTTCAATCCTTCCTTCCAGTTCAAGGAAATGATCTAGTGCCCCCACCAGTACTCCCGGTAGAACAGTACTTTATATCAGGTTAACAGATAGTTCGACCAGATAGTTCTTGCCCAGACATAAGCATGTATGACGTCATGACTGTGCTTTCTTTGGGTGATGCATGATGTATCATCATAACAATCCTAGGTATGCTGGAAGTCTGCGGTCACTGCTGACTGAAACAGGCTATCATGCGACCATTTCATTACAATATCTTAGTTATTATTAAATATTCTGCCTATTTTTTTTTAGGTATTTGGTTGTAAGCCGAACACCTTGAAATTGTTCGTTTTTTACTTCTTCTTTTTCTTCTTCTCAGTGAGACTTATCTAACAAAAAGCATAGTTGTAAATTTCACAGCACCTTAAAACTTAACACATACTTAGACCTTAACGTGTAGTTTTTATCCTAAGTTATGACGTCATGGTGAGTTCATCATATATCGATTACGCTAAATCAAAGTTAATATTTCTAAAAATCATATCTCATGAACCACAAGATATTTTCAAAATCTTTGCATCATCTTAAAAATCTTGAATTGTGTGACATTTCGTTCACAGACCTGACCCCAATCTGACCACTCCTTCCGGTCGAAACCGGAAGTTTAAGTGAAAATATATTCTGAAGCACCATTTCTACATGTATTATGTACAGCCCATTTTAGACTAGTGGGATTTCTGAAAAAAGGGCCCTGTATAAGGTTCAAGGAGCCTTTTTGGGTAAAAGTTGGGAACCAGACTTTTTAACATAATTCAGGTATGCTGAATCCGATAAACCCGGTTCCCAAGCGAAATTTTGAGTTTTTGATCATCTAATTTGCATTAAAAAAATGGCCGCCAAATTGCCAATTTTAGACCTTTCTTGAACCATTTTCTGCAATAACTCTGTAACCAGGAAGCAAAAATGACAAATGAAGTGTTTATACCTATGTTTTGAAGGTCAGAGAATAGGATTAAGACATTTCTGAAGTAATTAGTGGTAAACAGTACTCATAAATATGCAAATTAGTGGCCGCCATTACAGAAAAATTATTTTTCTCCAATATCTCTGTAACTAGGCAAGCAAACATGACAAATGAAGTGTCTTTACCTATGTTTTGAGGGTCAAGCAATGTGATCAGTGATAAGCCAGGTGCTTAATTATGCAATGAGCTGGCTACCAATGAATTTCATAACAATCCATGTATAAATGCTCAATATTTAGGTTCCCAACTTTACCCCAAAATACTCCTTGATGCTAATACAGGCATGACGGGGCAATTGGTCTCACTCACAAATGCCTGGTATAAATGTCTGGTATATGTTATGAACGCAATTAGCCGACTGACGAAAAGCCAAAACGCTCACAATCTAAGTGGTCAGACAGATTGATAACAGACACAGGAATTGTGAACAAATAACAAATGTAATGAAAATTCACAAATAAACGGGATAAGATACAAAGATATGAAATACTAAATACATAACTTACAGTATACGCGGAATAGTCATAATATTGAGTGTCCAACCACCTGTGATTGAACCTCTGGAATATCCGTCGAATTCGTCAGTCGATAATCCTTATCCGTTTCTCCTGGTCTGTGCAATCCAACGAGGATTTCCAATCCGAGGAAGGAGTTGAGATGAACAGCAGTAATATGTCCTCAGGACGAATATAATAATAATAATGTAATAATAATGTATAGATTTATATAGCGCACGTATCCACCAACTAAGTGGCGCTCAAGGCGCATTATATTATTATCCCTGCTCATAAGGCTCATAAGTCTCATAAATCATTCCTGAAACCATCTCAGCTCCCTGGGGAGTATACAGCTCAATTGCTGCCATTTCTAGCGCATATAGAGCAAACCATCTCTGCCTTCACAGGTACCCATTTAACCCCTGGGTGGAGAGAAGCAATTATGGTTAAGTGTCTTGCTCAAGGACACAGGTGTCACGGCCGGGGCTCGAACCCACAACTCTGCTGCTGGCAACACCAGAACTTGAGTTCAGTGCGCTAGACCGCACGACAATCCACTTTACGTGCATTATACAACACACGGGACCTACGGCTTTACGTCCCATCCGAAGGACGAAGCAATTATGGTTAAGTACCTTGCTCAAGGACACAAGTGTCACGACCGGGGCTCGAACCCACACCCTGCTGCTGGCAACACCAGAACTTGAGTTCGGTGCGCTAGACCGCTCGGCCACGACACTCCATATAGCCGTAATAAACAAGTGATTTTACACCAGCCGCCAACAGTGACAAAATCCGAGACACTATCGTCGACTTATAGTCCTATAGTCCAGTCTGGTACCTCAGCACAGAGGTAAAGTCACACAGCGTATAATGCGGCCCGATAGACTCCTTGGTCCGTGTTTCAAGACGGGTCGGCAGGGCTCACGACAATCGTCCCTTCCTCGGTCGGGTCGCCAGCGCAACGTGGCCGGGCTGTAGGCTCTCCGAACGGGACCTCTGTCGAGTCCCCGGCTTGGCCGGAGTCACCCCACCCGACCGGCCTCTGACGGCGACCCGACCGGTTACGGGCGCCGCGCCCGAGAGAAGTGCACGCGGCCGAGCGTGGAGGCGCCCCCGGGCCCCGCCGCCACGACGAAGGGGCGTGCGGGGGAACCGCGGGGGCACCGCGCCGGCCGCGCTGAATCTCCCGGGCCCGATCTTCGCGGCCCTCCCGTTTGCTTCTCGACGGCTTCACGTACTCTTGAACTCTCTCTTCAGAGTGCTTTTCAACTTTCCCTCGGAGTTTAACACCCGCCTTTGGGCTGCGCTACAAAACAACCCGACTCCTGGAAGCCCTGGTCCGCGGCCGGCAGGTGCATGCTTCGATCAGAAGGACCTCGGCGCCGGCGCGACCGCGGGGCCGGACTTCCTTACGCCACAGTTCCCTCGGGCCCTCGGGGGCGGGGGGCTCGG
Organism: Zoroaster sp. YZ-2022; assembly: GCA_029582265.1. Taxonomy (NCBI): domain Eukaryota; kingdom Metazoa; phylum Echinodermata; class Asteroidea; order Forcipulatida; family Zoroasteridae; genus Zoroaster; species Zoroaster sp. YZ-2022. Next base: position 18,751,265 of record CM055836.1, read on the forward strand.
GGATTCAGCGATGGGCTCTTCCCGCTTCGCTCGCCGCTACTGGGGGAATCCTGGTTAGTTTTTTCCTCCGCTTAGTGATATGCTTAAATCCAGCGGGTCCTCTCGCTCGACCTGAGGTCGATGTGCGTGGTTGTGTGCTTCTCTTTCAGTTTTTGGTTGCTTCGGTTCGAGGGACCCGCCCAGCCTCTGCCACCCGAGAGGGTGGGGGCTGCCGAAGGAGACGGGGTGCCTCTCTCGTATCAGGTCTCTGCCCGCCTCGCTCTCCCCAAGAGGCGTTCGCCGGCGGCCTCGACCGCGGAGCGCGGGACGACCGGGGGCCTCTGGCCCCCCGAACCTTGCCGGAGGACAACTGGTGATCGTGGGTGGGGCGGATAATCTATAGCCGACGGGCCACGCCACGGCGGATTCCTCTCTGCGGGGGGACGGTTCCGACGGACTCCCGGCCTCCGCGTGACTGGTTCGCGCCGAGCCGTTGCCGGGAGAGGGGCTCAGGCGGAGAGACTCCGCTATCCCCTCGGGCCGCCTGCAGCCGATAATTCCTCGCGGGGTAGGGCGGGCGCTCTCGCGCTCCCTCTTCCCCCGCGGCTGCCGGTCGACGCTCTCGCGCCGCGCGGGAGTCGGTCGGCTCCCGACGCGGCGATTCTCAGTTGGTTCACGACCCTCAGGCGGACGAGGCCCGGGCCGCGGGGGCCCAGGCCGCCATGTGCGTTCAAAATGCCGATGATCACTGCGTTCTGCAATTCACACTGATTCTCGCTGCGTTCTTCATTGGCGCACGAGCCGAGTGATCTAACGCCAAGAATTGTCACTCGTTTTCTCGGGGAATTGCCTTTTCTCTGAATGTCGATCACCTCGGATGACCGCGCCCGTGGTCCGCTGGCGCGGAGTAAGACAAACCACGGCGGGAACCGTGCCGCGTGGGGGTCCGGGTGCCTCGTGGGGCGGCTCTCCCTGAGGGGATGGAGCCGCCCGCTCTGTTATCTCCGGACCCCGCGGCATATTCGAGACCGAGCCCCGGCGTCCCGGGGCCCCGCATCCTTCGCCAGACTCGCAACCCGGTCGCGCTGAAGGGGGCTCCCGCTCACACACGGTAGACAGCACGGTGGCCCTCCGCACTCGCCGCCCCAGGGGGACGGCGCATGGTGGAGGACGTGGGAGGGGGGCAAGAGACTTGTCACTCGGTAATGATCCTTCCGCAGGTTCACCTACGGAAACCTTGTTACGACTTTTACTTCCTCTAAATGATCAAGTTCGATCGTCTTCCGGGCGCACGAGCGAGGCGCCGGAGGCGCGTCCGAGGATCTCACTAAACCATTCAATCGGTAGTAGCGACGGGCGGTGTGTACAAAGGGCAGGGACGTAATCAACACGAGCTGATGACTCGCGCTTACTGGGAATTCCTCGTTCAAGGGAGACAATTGCAACTCTCTATCCCAAGCACGAATTAGGTTCAACGGATTACCCAGACCTTCCAGTCAAGGGCGATCACCCGCTGATCCCTTCAGTGTGCGTGCGGCCCCGAACATCTAAGGGCATCACAGACCTGTTATTGCTCAATCTCGTGTGGCTGAACGCCACTTGTCCCTCTAAGAAGTCAGCGGCCGGCGCGACTATTTAGCAAGCCAGAGTCTCGTTCGTTATCGGAATTAACCATACAAATCGCTCCACCAACTAAGAACGGCCATGCACCACCACCCACAGAATCAAGAAAGAGCTCTCAATCTGTCAATCCTCACTGTGTCCGGGCCGGGTGAGTTTCCCCGTGTTGAGTCAAATTAAGCCGCAGGCTCCACTCCTGGTGGTGCCCTTCCGTCAATTCCTTTAAGTTTCAGCTTTGCAACCATACTTCCCCCGGAACCCAAAGACTTTGGTTTCCAGCAGACTGCCCGCCGCGTCATTGGAGTAACGGCGGGGCACCGCCGCCCCGCCCGGCGCGCGCGACCGACCTCCGCCCGGCCGACGCCTGCTCGCCCAGCCCGCGCTGGGGCGCCGCGACCCGCTTTCAGCCCCACTGTACATGTACCACTTCCAGTACCACTCATACTTCAGAAATGTCTTAATCCTTTTCTGTGACCATCAAAACATAGGTATAGACACTTCATTTGTCATGTTTGCTTGCCTAGTTACAGAGATATTGGAGAAAAATTATTTTTCTGTAATGGCGGCCAGTAATATGCATATTTATGAGTATTGTTTACCACTAATTACTTCGGAAATGTCTTAATCCTATTCTCTGACCTTCAAAACATAGGTATAGACACTTCATTTGTTATTTTTACTTCATTTGTTATTGCAGAAAATGGTTCAAGAAAGGTCCAAAATTGGCAATTTGACGGCCATTTTGTTTTATGCAAATTAGATGGTCAAAAACACAAAATTTCGCTTGGGAATCGGGTTTATCGGATTCAGCATACCTGAATTATGTTAAAAAGTCTGGTTCCCAACTTTTACCCAAAAATTCCCCTAACATTCACATTTTTCAGAAATCCCACTAGACTATTTAGCGTGTGCACAGCTTTTTCACACACATACACACATCATTTGTGTACACACACAGCACGAGGCATAAATAGTTTCAAGTCAAGTCGCACAGCAGTATAGCCTCTTGTCCAGTCGCACGCGGCACCACGGATGCGGTTTTGAAGTGAAACTTTTCTGAAGAGAAAACCAAAATTTACAAAGTTCAGGCAACTTATGACTTCACAAATACTTTAACGTTGACATGAAGGTAAATATATTTAATGTTATAATGAAGTTGTGGCGTCATGATGACGTCATCAGATATTGAATTACATCTGACCTTTACTTCCGGTCCAAACAGAAATTTCAAATTCACACAAAATATATTAACCATTTTGCTCCAAAACGTATGATGGCGAACTCGCAACTACAATGTGTATCTCTTGTTATTTTTTAAAAATAAATTATTTATCCAGAGCATATTGTCTGATGTAGCTTTACAGTGAATCCCAAATATCATGTAGGCCTATTTTGTTTGTAAGAAGTTCAGAAGTATAATCATGTCAGATTCTGGTACGGCGCGGTCTGGCATTCGCGGTACATCAGCAACGGAAAGAAATGAGCGTGGAAAGTTTCTCCTTTTTTACATGATATTGGGCCACAAATGATCCTTCCTCAAGTCATCACCTCTCAATATAACAAACTTGAAGAATTACTACAGGTTAAGGTATGACATATTTTATTATCCAGAATGAGTGTTATTGATGGGCTCATAATAATTCTATTTTTGGCAATAAAAAGATCTATGTTTTTATTGAAAGAGTATGTAAATAAACATTTGAAATTGAAATCATTTACTTATTATCTTCCAGCGTAAGAAGAAACGAAAGCCACCCAAAGTACGACATGACTCACATGAGATGGTGGTGAATGTTGATTACCAACCTTCCGAGGAACCCAAGACACTAGAAGTTACCACTGCAGTGAAATACCGTGATGTGTCCATTATTCAGAAAGAACAGTCGTACTTTTAACAAAATGGTCAGAGCACAGACCAGATAAGAAGATTTTAGGATACGCCGGAGGTGAAAGTGAGAGTGTAATGATGACAAAACTGCAGGCTTTTTAAAATGAATATTGTCAACAGTCAGCTTTGGTAAAAAATTATCCCGAGACACCCAAGCATATTACTTGGTGAATGTAACTTTGTTAAAAATATGGCCTGAATTTGAAATTGCGTGAAAAAGGTTTTCGGTCACTGCAGTTAATTTAAATACAAAATCAGTTACTTTTGATTTTGAGGCAAGAGATCAAGAGATTTTGAGACAAGAGATCTTCTTTTTAACATATGTATTTTATTTATTTTCTTTTTATTATTTTATCAACTTAATTATATTTAATTTTGCAAATAGAATAATGTGTATAAATTATTAATTGAAAAGCATCAATAAACCTCCCACCATGATTGTTTAATAACCATTGTGGCAAAAAAGAGATTCTAAATCAACAAAATGGTCGGTAAATTTTTGTTTTTAAATATTGTTTTTGGTTAGCCAGTTAGCAAATTTTTAAATGGTTAGTGCAGATTTTTCATTTTAATTCATGTAATAACAAAATGATATAACAAAATTATATTTTTAGTCTTTGATATCTAAAAACAACAACAAATAAATAAATACAAAAATTAAGGCCTAAACATTTTAAGCATTATTGTGTTTTTTGTAAAAGTAAGGTTTTTTCATTTATAAAGTGACTAGTGACTTTTCCAAAAATGTTTTATGACATCATCACAGATCACAGCGCCCCCATCTCACAAATTTAAACAAACTATTAATGTTTTTTTCATGATCATGATGAAGAATAATTGTTTCATATATATGGCCTTAAAATGACCTGATCTGACCTTTACTTCCGTTCCAAACAGGAAGTTAAAATTTTAGATATTTTAACACAAAATTTACAGGTCTTTTGAAAATGAAATTGATATTGTCATGATAAAAACGTCAGACATTTTTTTAAATATGGTTATGACGTCATCAATTGCTCACTTGATTGAAGTTAAGAACAAAACCTTATGTAAATTTTGTTGAGGTGTTTGTTTGTTTTGCTTTGTTTTGTTTTGTTTTTTTGTTATGTGAACAATTGGATTAAGCCAAGAGCTCCAAGTTTACATTTGTACTAATAAACACAGTTAATTTCAGTAAGATTTCGGGGGTTCTGTATCCAAGACTTCTTTTTCGTAAACCATTGTAAAAGTTCACAAATATTCTTGTTCAAGGGTTTCTTCTTAATTTGCCACTCCGTTTTTCCTTCATAGGCTGATATTAGGCCGCCAAGCTCTGATATACCAAGCATGATAAACAACAGAGAAATATACTTCACACCATCAGAAAACCTGGAGTCACCTCATGTTGTATTAGTAAGTACTGTTGATAAAATAAGCAACACATGCAACATTCCTGGCTCCATTTATGATGCTATTTCACCTCAATGTTCATATATATTTGGTGTTTTACCTCATACAATTGTCATGCAAAGGTAATCATTCCTTGGCTCACTCATGAATTTCATTATCCAAAAGCTTGCTGTGAAGATGGCATTGACATCAATCATTCCTAGGAATAATGATGTCATGCGAACTTTCATTATAGAGAAAACAGGAAACAAGTATTACCCAATATAAGAGCATTCTTAATATATACAAAGCCATTATCAAACAATACACTATTAATGTTTTTTTCATGATCATGATGAAGAATAATTGTTTCATATATATGGCCTTAAAATGACCTGATCTGACCTTTACTTCCGTTCCAAACAGGAAGTTAAATTTTTTGATATTTTAACACAAAATTTACAGGTCTTTTGAAAATGAAATTGATATTGTCATGATAAAAACGTCAGACATTTTTAAAAATATGGTTATGACGTCATCAATTGCTCACTTGATTGAAGTTAAGAACAAAACCTTATGTAAATTTTGTTGAGGTGTTTGTTTGTTTTGCTTTGTTTTGTTTTGTTTTTTTGTTATGTGAACAATTGGATTAAGCCAAGAGCTCCAAGTTTACATTTGTACTAATAAACACAGTTAATTTCAGTAAGATTTCGGGGGTTCTGTATCCAAGACTTCTTTTTCGTAAACCATTGTAAAAGTTCACAAATATTCTTGTTCAAGGGTTTCTTCTTAATTTGCCACTCCGTTTTTCCTTCATAGGCTGATATTAGGCCGCCAAGCTCTGATATACCAAGCATGATAAACAACAGAGGAATATACTTCACACCATCAGAAAACCTGGAGTCACCTCATGTTGTATTAGTAAGTACTGTTGATAAAATAAGCAACACATGCAACATTCCTGGCTCCATTTATGATGCTATTTCACCTCAATGTTCATATATATTTGGTGTTTTACCTCATACAATTGTCATGCAAAGGCACAGGTAATCATTCCTTGGCTCACTCATGAATTTCATTATCCAAAAGCTTGCTGTGAAGATGGCATTGACATCAATCATTCCTAGGAATAATGATGTCATGCGAACTTTCATTATAGAGAAAACAGGAAACAAGTATTACCCAATATAAGAGCATTCTTAATATATACAAAGCCATTATCAAACAATACACAATGTAATCATTTTCGGTAATGCTACAGTCACACTGTCACGATTTTTGATTGCGAATGCACAACGGATGTCCAGCGGATGGTCATCCGTAGTCATACGTAATGATACGTTAGGGATACTTAGTCATTCGTAGTAGAGTCCTAATCATACATGGGCATCCGTTATGGTCCACGATGGCACAACGGAAGTTTCAAACGGTTCAAAACTATCGTTCTGGAATCGTGGAAATAAAATTCCGTTGTGTATCCTGTGTACATCCCTAGTCATACGTAGTGTATACGTAATGGCAATCGTGAGCAATCGCAGACATCCTTTGTACAATCGTGGCAGAAATCACCACGGATGCACTAGTGATGCACACAGGAAGCATTACGTATGACTAGGGATGTACACAGGATACACAACGGATGCTCAACGGATACACTGCGAATAATAATAATAATAATAATAATAATAATAATAATAATAATAATAATAATAATAATAATAATAATAATAATAATAATAATAATAATAATAATAATAATAATAATAATAATAATAATAATAATAATAATAATAATTAATAATAATAATAATAATAATAATAATAATAATAATAATAATAATAATAATAATAATAATAATAATAATAATAATAATAATAATAATAATAATAATAATAATAATAATAATAATAATAATAATAATAATTAATAATAATAATAATAATAATAATAATAATAATAATAATAATAATAATAATAATAATAATAATAATAATAATAATAATAATAATAATAATAATAATAATAATAATAATAATAATAATAATAATAATAATAATAATAATAATAATAATAATAATAATAATAATAATAATAATAATAATAATAATAATAATAATAATAATAATAATAATAATAATAATAATAATAATAATAATAATAATAATAATAATAATAATAATAATAATAATAATAATAATAATAATAATAATTAATAATAATAATAAGTGGACTTATATAGCGCACGTAACCCTAACTGAGTGGTGCTCAAGGCGCATTATATTATTACCCCTGCTCATAAGGCTCATAAGGCTCATTCCTGAAACCATCTCAGCTCCCTGGGGAGTAGACAGCTCAATTGCTGCCATTACAGCGTATATAGGGCTAATCAATCAACTCTGCCCCTCACAGGTACCCATTTAACCCCTGGGTGGAGAGAAGCAATTATGGTAAAGTGTCTTGCTCAAGGACACAAGTGTCACGGCCGGGATTCGAACCCACATTCTGCTGCTAACACCAGAACTTGAGTCCGATAAGCTAGACCGCTCGGCCATGACACTG
>CM055836.1:18759179-18775335 GCA_029582265.1 Zoroaster sp. YZ-2022
CGGGAAAATAAGGTCCAAAGTGCTGGGGGTCACCTTGTGTAAATATTTTTGACAATTAACAATCTGTACAATGGTGCAAAAACTGTCAATTTACCTGTTGTGGTTGTTGAGATATGATTTTTACATGCATACATAATGAGCACGACCAGAGCTGATTTACATTCACCAACAGAGGGCGCACTTTTTTAGCGTTGTAAAAGCCGTGTAGATCTTTCATTTGCAACGTAATCAAAACGTTTTAACTAATAAAGAATGATTGATCGAAATTCGATATCTGATGACCTAATAATGACGTCACAAATTATGTTTCATCTACGTGTTATGTTCTAAGTATGTGCCAAGTTTCAAGTTCATATGAAGTTTGCAAGATTTCATGTACTTACTTTAAAGAGATTTATTTTTTGCAATAATATACAACGATTTTGATTAGACAGACATTTTAAGGCAGTGGGGACGAGTGAAGGTTGATTTTTCAGATCCCTTGATATGATTGTTTTTAATTATTAACTTATGTTTCATCTACGTATTAAGTTCTAAGTATATGCCAAGTTCAAGTTCATGTGAAGTTTGCAAGTATGTGTTTTTGTAGACAATCGTTTCTGCCGATAGAGGGCGACAATCCATATTAGCGTTCCGCCGGCCGGACTGTTTTCTATGCACCGCCCACTCGATTGAGTATTGCGGACGTAGTGGAAATAACAGATTGGGCGCGTACATTTTCACAAAAAGTGTCTTTCTTTTTTTACAAAAATGTCGTGTTTTCAGTAAAATAAATATCAAAACTCAAACATATCCTTGTCTCTAATGTCACATATTTCACACTCTTTACACTCATGATAAACTACATATTTTTCCCCGACTAAATCAGGAAATGTATTGATTTTTCAGATCCCTTGATATGATTTTTTAAAATTATTAACTTTGATTTATCGTAATTCGATATCTGATGACCTAATCATGACGTCACAAATTATGTTTCATCTACGTGTTAAGTTCTAAGTATATGCCAAGTTTCAAGTTCATGTGAAGTTTGCAAGTATGTATTTTTTGTAGACAGTCTATCCGGAGAAGAAGGAGAAGCAAAAAAAAAAACCGAACAAAACATAGGTGTTCGCTGTAGCTCGAACACCTAAGAAGGAGAAGAAAAAACAAAAAAAAACGAACAAAAACAATAGGTGCTCGTGCTGCAGCTCGAACACCTAACTAGACTTAAGTGTTTGTCATATGACAAACACATAGGTGTTCGGATTTTGTCACGGTAGTGATGATGACGTCAGAATGTTTTGTAAATATTTTTGACAATTAACAATCTGTACAATGGTGCAAAAACTGTGAATTTACCTGTTGTGGTTGTTGAGATATGATTTTTTTTTAATATTAAAATTTGACTTCCGGTTTGGACAGGAAGTAAGGTCAAATTGGGGTCACCTTTGTGTAAATATTTTTCGACAATTAACAATCTAATCTATACAATGGTACAATAAATGTCAATTTTACCTCTTGTGGTTGTTGAGATATGATTTTTATTAATAGTAAACTTTGACTTCCGGTTTGGACAGGAAGTAAGGTCAAATTGGTGTCATCTTTCGTAAATATTTTTTGACAATTAACGATCTGTACGACATTAGGTGTTTGTCCTTTGGACGAATACAGAGCTGTTACGCTAATTATACGTTGTGGTGGAATTAAATACTGTATCATCACAGCTTTATCATTACACATTTTTGGCCCCGAGGTGAGGTGTGTGCAGGTCTTGTACAATACGATGACAAATTCGATCAAGTGTTATAATATTTAAATGTTTGGTTCAGTTTTTTAAACCAATACTTATAGGGAAGAGACAACACAATGTAATTTGAAGGATAACTGTAAAATAAAAAGAAACAAACAATACTGAAATATGATCTTCGGATTGTTACATGTATTTATGTGTCATTAACTGTTGAAAATACATTTTCATAAATAGTAATGTTAAAGTTATTGTTTAAAGGTGGCAATATCTTCACGATCAACAGGGCATGGAATCAGAGTTCAAGTTCTAGTTTAACTCAGTGACTGAAAATAATACTCACATGATAAGGTCATATTTGCGTTGCTGCTGCATAAATGAGCCAGTAATTTTTAGTCACTATGTTCGTCTTAAACTAGGACACCAATTCCATGGCCCGTTTGTAGAAAGTATGCTCTGATCGTGACGATACTGTCTGTTTAACCAATTGTGTTTATGGGATTGATGGTCAGTACTATCCCAATGCGAGCATACAAATGAATAGGAACTTTAATTGGGTGATCTGGCAAAAGGTATTCCAAGGCTGACACACCCATGCAATGAAGATTGGGGGGGGGGGGTATGTTTACTATGTTTATATGGCCCAACTGCCAGTGATTCACTGTCGGCAATATACATTTTACTAGATCACCAACAGATATTGCTTAATAATTACATTTGTGAGGATGTTTGCGTCCAGTCAAAAAAATAATAAGAATTCCTCAGTACTATTTTTGTTCTAACATGTTAAAGAAATTCCTAGAAAGACCTAGATGTGTCTTGAGGTCCTGAAAAACAATTCCCTTGAGGGTCAAGACTGCCACAGATAGGATAAGTCCATATAAAATAATTTGAATAATACGTTAACTCCTTTGATGAATGGATAAACTTCAAATACTGGCCATTGGATCACAAAGTTACACAGACTCTAACACACCTTGTAGCAGTAGCACAAATGGATATCGTTGATCTGAAATATAAACGAATCATGTAAAAACAATATTAAATGTTTTCAAAGAGGGACGAAGAATAATGGGTCATGGTAACAAAACACACATAACTTAGAATACCCTTATATGTTATTATCAGGATGATGGATTGATGGATTGATGTAACTTCAGAAAAATGATCCCTTCAGAACAATGCCTTTAAGTTAGGTTTTACAATTGAATAGAACTACATGTGACGTCTTCCTTCCTCCATGATGTGACCGTTTCATTATCTCAATAAAGGTGCTGATATTTGTTTCTGGTCTACTTTAGTGAGAAAATTAAGTGCTAGTATAAAGTAAACTGCAATGCAGCCATCACCACACAGGACATAAGTACTACTATTATTATGAGGAACTACAGACACTATAGTGTAGCTAAATTAACTTGTACTTTTACCAACGCGTACTCCACCGGATGTCAATCCGTACGCATGCCAGTAAATATTCAGTAATAAATATTTTCCGGGTTGAGTTGACCAAAATAAGTGTGAATTGGTAAAAGTACGAGCACGCATACGAGTTGACCTGTTTCACTTCAGGCGCGGCACATGTGATACCATTGCCACACTAAGGTTTTTAACGTTAACCATGGTTTTATGTAATCAATATCTATAAAATTATACTAAAACGAACATACATCTATAAAAAATGTGAAAGTTTACATACCTTCAAACGAAACCAAGTAATGAAGACCACTTCCATTAATTGTGCACGGATTCTCAAATGATCTGTTAACGTAAGACGTTAAACCATACCATCGTGTAGCCTACAAACTGAAGATTGACTTGAACAGTTACGATACTGCATTTGGATGTGGTGTCAACGCCGTGTCGGGGTGCTGTAGGCTGGAACTTAGTCTGAGCCATGATACATCAGAGTCAACATGCTGTAAAAAATAATAGGAAAGTTTTATAAGTACATGGACCAAAAATAAAGTATTTAAAATTTCAGAGAAGTTCTAATTTATGTGAATGAGGAATATAATACATCACAGTGAACATGCTGTACAAAATAGTAGGAAGGTTTTACAAGTACATGGACCAAGAATAAAGTATTTGAAAATTCAGAGAAGTTCTAATTTATATGAATGGGGAAAATAGTGTATAATTTTGGAGTAGCTGGACCATTAAAATTGAAAAGGGCATTGGTTGTTGTCAAAATTGCACACAGTTATTCTTGACAATGTGTAATAAATTAAAGAAATGTTCTTGCATGAAACTCACATCAAAAGAGAAAGGTATTTAAGGAAATTGCTGAGTCTCAGTCATAGTTTCATGTGAGAGAGGCCTCCCCAGGGAGCAGGACTAACATTAACAACTTATACAAGTACATGAAGTATTGTGTCATGAATATTGTGCATTTTTCCTGTGAAATAATTGTCTGTGTAAGTTGATTTGTATCTAAGAAGGGTAAAAAATTAAGGGAAAGTGCAGTAAACAATCACTACTTGACGTTAATTTGTGCACAAACTGAAGATTTTTGGAGAAAAAATAGGCCTAAATTACAAAATATGGCATAAAATTTCAACTGAAAAATTGCCATAACCTTAACAACTGAATTTTCCTATCCTTATTTACATTCTAAATACATTTTAGTGACATCTGTTCATATTTTGTTAAAAAAGTGGTGAGTTGTTTACTGTTCAAAGTACAATGTATGTTCACATAACTAACGTTAAGAACGTCAGGCACAATGCAATTGCAACTACATTAACGTTACCAGCCAACCCAACGCTTAAAAAATGGCTTTTCTTGTATAAAAACACGAAGATAAATACATGAAATCCTCTTAACAATTAAATTCAAGATACCTACCCTTTATGACTATGTTGGTTGAAGTACGAGTTGGTTGGAGTACGAGTTGGCACGAGTTCATCAGTAATATCACATATTTCACACTCGTATTTTCATAAAAATACAATTTCTTTCTGAGTAAATTTGTTTCTGCCGATTGAGGGCGACATACCGTTCCACCGGCCGGACTGTTTTATATGCCCCGCCCAGTCGATTGAGTATTGCGGACGTAGTGGAAATAACAGATTGCGCGTACATTTTCAAGAAAAGTGTGTTTCTTTTTTTACAAAAATGTCGTGTTTTCAGTACAAATAAATATCAAACTCAAACATATCCTCGTCTCTAATGTCACATATTTCACACTCTTTACACTCATGATTAACTACATATTTTTCCCCGACTAAATCAGTAATTTTATTGATTTTTCAGATCCCTCGATATGATTTTTTTAATGATTAAACTTTGAATTATCGTAATTCGATATCTGATGACCTAATCATGACGTCACAAATTCTGTTTCATCTACGTGTTAAGTTCTAAGTATATGCCAAGTTTCAAGTTCATGTGAAGTTTGAAAGTATGTGTTTTTTGTAGACAGTCTATCTGGAGAAGAAGGAGAAGAAAAGAAAAAAAACGAACAAAAACAATAGGTGTTTCGGGTGCATACCCGAACACCTAAAAAACCGAACAAAAACAATAGGTGTTTCGGGTACATACCCGAACACCTAATTATTGTAACACAGTTCTCCAAACTGAACGTTGGTGTGTGATGCAATACTACTTATACCCTAGGCTTAGTTACATGGGATGTATCAATGGCACAGCAGCACTGGGCAACGGGGATATGACACACACGTACGTCGTTGGGCCCAACTTCACTTAAACAATCTTCACACAGAAATACACACTCATTCCCCCGCTGTCCAGCAGAACCAATGCCACACATACACCCATGACAACAAAACATTAACTTATACACGTACATGTACCATGTACCGCAACACAGAGCCTACAACGCTAATCATCACGCGTGTGTTGCATTCCTAAACTTCACGCCAAATCCGTGACCCACAAAAGTTTTCTAACTGCGGAAATTACACTTTTTGGCAATGATGTTCCTAAAATCAACAATATCAAATGGATCTATGGATATTTGCGGATACAATGAAAATAAGCATGTGTTTATATTATTGCATTATAATTATTAAAATAAAAGTTAAAAACTACGAAGAAAGTTTGGCATCCTCACCTGATGAAAATTGTGCAGGCGGTGAGGAGCGTGGGTTCAACGAACTTTAAAAGGGCGCCACCACGCATCCCGGCGGAGAGAGGATAACTTTAAGTACAACAGTTAATTAAAACAATAACTAACGTTCCTATAAAAGAACAACTCCTCACATCTATATAATATTTATTATAAAAATAGAAATTTGTTTCAACATAAATTAAATTATTTAATTTGAAATACACATGGGTATTGTACACCATTGGTAACGTATCTGTAATACATCCATACCATGGTGTCACCGCAATTAGTCTTACGCATCCATACTACATGTGAATGCGAAGACAGAAAACTTTCTGTAAAATTACCAGTGAAAATGACAGTGAAAAAGCATCCAAATGTATTTGCATTCATTCTAATGATGTGGAAATTACCACGACTATCAATACATTTCACGTTGTCTACAAATGACAGCATGACAGACACAATCATTTCTCAGGATGTTTGGTATCCTCACCAGCTTTAAGATTATATTCCAGTAATTTTGTAAACGGGTAATTACCAAAGGTGTACAAATGTAAGACAAAATAAACTGTGAATACTCTCACTCAATATCCAATTCTCACAACAGCATGCAGTCAACATGCCTTCCAGTTTGCATCACCTGAACTATGGAACAATGTGTTTCAATGTGGAGTGTCGTGGCCGAGTGGTCTAGCTTACCGGACTCAAGTTCTGGTGTTAGCAGCAGAATGTGGGTTCGAATCCCTGCCGTGACACTTGTGTCCTTGAGCAAGACACTTAACCATAATTGCTTCTCTCCACCCAGGGGTTAAATGGGTACCTGTGAGGGCAGAATTGGTTGATTAGCCCTATATGCGCTGTAATGGCAGCAATTGAGCTGTATAATCCCCAGGGAGCTGAGCTGGTGTCAGGAATGATTTATGAGCCTTATGAGCAGGGGTAATGATATAATGCGCCTTGAGCGCCACTTAGTTGGTGGATACGTGCGTTATATAAGTCCACACATTATTATTATTATTATTATTATTATTATTATTATTATTATTATTATTATTATTATTATTATTATTATTATTATTATTATTATTATTATTATTATTATTATTATTATTATTATTATTATTATTATTATTATTATTATTATTATGTTCCAAGCATATCAAAAACAGTCTCACACTAGAAGAACTTAAAACGCAACATAAAACTCACCCATTTACCTCCAGAAGTGTATAGAGACTTCTGTATTATGTGCTATATAAGAACTTTTATAATTTTATTATAGGTTTTCCCGGCCAATTTCAACAAAAAATCATTCAATTTCATCAACACGCTTTCAAATTCACGCGATTTTGATAATTCAATCCAACTAGGGTTTCTCTTTCGATATTATTGCATTCAATTTCGTTTTCGTGCACACATGATTTCTTTCTTTTCATTCTATTTCGTTTATAGGCATTCAAAACTACAAGATCACCATTCTTATGTTGAATATCTATCACATTTTCGCAATAGGTGCAATCAAATTCAGAGTTATCGAAGCGCACAGGATTTTGTAGCTGTTGTTTCTTTTCTTTTTCGTTTATGGGCAATGCATTTCAACATTTGAGCGTTCAAATTCAACATGAGTATGATACGGCTTATTTGAGTTTAAAGTTAGCAATTGTTCTTTTACTGGCAGTTTTTGTTCCATGTGTTATGCGTTTCCATGTTTTGAGTTTCATTTAATTCTTGTTGTTTGTCTTAATTGCAATAATTGTTCCTTTTGCGTTTGTTACCCACCCCATGACTAAACTTTAAATATTGTTTCTAAAAGGCAGTTAAATAAAGTTTTAAAAAATTATGGCCCATAAGTATGAAATTAATACAAAATTAGTTGCTCTTGCCTTGTTACTGCTTACATTGGTCTTTACTTATTTATTTGGTCGGCTTCTTTATTCGTTTATGTTCAGACCATGTCAAATTACAAATTAACAGATGATTTTTTTATAAACAAAAGCTTATAATTATAATGGGGCATCGTTATAAAAATTAAATATTGTTGTTGTTTCCCTGTGGATTTTTTTCACAGGTCCTTTTCTTTTTCTGTTTATTTGGTCTATAATTCTACGTTTATCTGAAACTGGTTTCTTTAACCTTCAATGTTTTGACGTGCTAGGCATCTGGGCATGTAAGTTTGGCTGTTGTTGTACCATCTCACGCACTTTTCATGAGCTATTTGTCCCACATTCTGTTGAGCCACTTCTTGAATGAGATCACCCCTCCACTGTTGAAGATTCACTCCTGCTTCATGTGCTGCGTCCATCTCTTTTGACACCAGCTTTGAATAACGAATGGGCCATATCTGTACATGTTCATGAACGGTGAGTAGGGTGGTAGACGCTTCAACTGGATCTGCTGGTTGATTCCTGCTGGGAGCTGGGCGCGTACATGGGGTCTGGCATTGTCGTACACAAAAAAGACTGGCTCATCTGCAGGGAACATATTTTCGCACTCACGAGCTGTGTCAGCCAGAAACTCTTCAAATCTTTCTCTCGTAACAGTCTCAAAGGCTATTCGGTGGTTTACAAGACCAATCTCCCCAGAAACAGCAAATGTTACGTTGCAGTTGCGTCCGCGTTGTGCATGTACCACGCGTCTCGCTGGGATACCGCGAGGGGCTCTTCCAAAAGAGCGTCTCGTCCATTATGTTGTAGCCAGTTTCGTTGATGAACACGCAGTGGCCGACAACTCCGTACTGCATGAACCACTGCGCGTACTCTACACGCATATCGAGTACTCTGGGCGAGTTGCGGGCATCAGGCACGTCCTCTGCGAGTTTAAGGGTCATGAGCATGCCGTCCAGGGTTCTGGCAATAGTGCTGGGAGACACGGTTGGTTTGTCTGGTGGAGAGTGTTGGAGTTCATCTTTCATCGCCCTTGACGCAAAAACAACGTCTTCGGCGGAGCCGGAAGGGTAACGACGACACCCTGTGGATTTTTCCCGACACGCAGGTACCCCTCCCAAGCCGCGGGACCCAGCGGTTCCGGAGCCTATATGTAACAAACTTTTTAGACGGGCCTAAGGATTTTGCTCTTATTATATTAGATTCACTGAAATGTAGGCCTACTGGGAACCAGTGAAAATAATTATTTAAAAAAAATATTTGTCTTGGTAAATAAACTGTTGTCTTGATAACTACAAGATGTTGTTTTCCTTAAATGAAAAAAAACAAAAAAACAAAAAAAAACACCGATGATCGAAGGTGCATTTGATCTGTGGGTATCACTTTGGTATTTTGAAACAAAGGATTATTCCAACCCTCCAGTTTGCAATAATATATGAAAAAACAACTTGTGACTTTGACAATATAATTATTTTTATTTCAATTATTGTTATTATTTAACGGCTAGTTTTTAAAAGCCTGTTAATTTAACATGGTACTTTAGCCTTTAGTCAAGGCCCAGAACACAACTAAACCGCCAGCAAAATTAATAATTTATGTATGCAAATTTATCTAAAACAATCACCACAGGCAAAATATTGTGCTCATCCATATTTAAATAAATTCAATTCAATTCAATTCAATAGTACATTTATTTCCATTCTCTAGATACATTATAAATGGACATATTTGTAACATGTACAATACAGAGTATAATAGAAAAACAGAGAAAACAAGATGTAGACATAATAAGCGGAAGCTTGTCAATGTCAACTTTAAACAAATAATAGTTAATTAAAGTAATATAAACATATATACATTACATGCATACACATACATGCACACATATATATACGTATATTTGTCTGATGATCGCATTGGTTGGTTAGTATATTATCAATAAGTGTGGAACTATGGGGGCAATACGAGTGGGTTTGTCGATCAGACGGTGAAAACCATACATGTAAAAAGTGTTGACAAAATCCTCAGTAGGATGATGGTCAGAACAATTGATTAAATTGAGGTTAAAGTCTCCCATTATATAACACAGCTTTTGTTCCTTGGCAATGGAATTTAAGCAATCACGGAACAGTTTGTTGAAATTTACAGAGCTCTGTAAACATTTCCAATAATGAGATTACATGAGTGTTCACGTTGAATTTCAGTGAAAATGCATTCAAAATCTTCACAGGAACACATCAGGTCATCTCTGATACAACAGTTCAAGGAATCACTAATAAACATAAACATAGCTACTCCTCCCCAAGTTTGTTGGAACGAGATGAATGAACAAGGTGATAGTTATTCTTATGAGCATAACAAGGAGGGGATTCTTTAAACCAAGTTTCAGTGAAACCGTAAATAGAAAAAGAATAGTTTAGTGAGCATAAATAATCTTCAATGTCATAAAAATGTTTACTGAGACTTCTGGCATTCATATAGAACAAAGACAAATCACAAGTAGGATTGATATTTAAATTGTTAAAATCATTACTTTCAAGGTAAGAACAGGAATGCTGAGTGGAATAAACATCATCAATATTGAGAGAATCAAAAGGCATAACAAAACTTCCCAACAGGGAAATAAAATAGGTGGGGTTAAAAAACAGAATAGGACAAAACAAAAATGATGATGAGGGGAAAATAAGCAAAAATTACCAAAAAATAAAGCTAAAAATAAAATGTAGGGATAGGCTACGCAAAAAGAGGTACAAAACAAATAATGAACATGAATTGACGAAAGTAAGATGATGATAAACGTTACGTCCCACCCAGTCCCAAAGATGGGGAATAGGAAATAACAAACTGAAAGTGATGCTGGAACACCAGCTGCCAAAAAGGTATGAGGAAGTAAGAGACTCGGTGGGAAGGAATGAACATAACATCATGTGAACAGGGCATATATGAGGAAAAAAACTAAGCTTACAAACTAGGCTTACAAGATGAGGGAAATAAATACACAAGTTTAAGGGGACAAAAATAAAAGCGTATGATAATGGAAGAAGCATAATAAAGATATATATATATATATATATATATATATATATATATATATATATATATATATATATATATATATATATATATATACAGTTAAATAAATGAATGAGGAGATACAATCTGATAATGAAATAAATATGTAAATGTCAAAAGAAAAACCCAAGACAGATAATGAAATTAAAGTAAGCGTTATATGGAGATGGATCGTGATGCATAATAATATAAATTATACATGAGATATGTATTAAACAATGGAGTTCGGGAGCATGCATAGCTATAGACTTGATTTCAAGTCTGAGATCGCGGTTATTTTTGTCTGCACAGCCACGCAAAACGCTGTTTACCCCTACTGCACACAGCCCTAACTCGCGATCTCAGACTTGACCCTGTTGTGTTTATGGGATATTCATGCATTCATAGCTAAAATTTACATAATAATACGGATGCTAGAGAGATGGCCAATCAGGAGGCCACAAAAACCTTGTAGGCCGCGTCTATTACTAACAGGATACACTCACTTAAAGTTCTTTCTGTAATATTCATTCGATATTAAATTTGTATAGTGCTTGGTACGTAAATAGTATTTGAAATGATAGGTAAATTTAATGAGATCTTAGAGTTGTAAAAAAGTACAAACTAAAATACATAATTCCTTTTCTACAAAAAACGTCTTACCTACAGTTTAAATGGAATCGTTGAGTACATCTCCTCGAACTTACTGCATGTACATGAAGAAAGTTTAGTTTGAATATTCATGTTATGGAAGGCTTTCCGACCAATCAGATTGTTCCGTCCACTTTTGGACTAATTCGCAATAGGGTGTGTACAAACCGACGAACAACATTCCCAAGTCTGTGATCGAAGGTTAATGTCGGAGGTTAATACACAAGAGGGCGCTATTTAATGCGATACTGCAGAGCCATTATTGGCTTTAGGCAGACATAAAACCACGATCACAGACTTGGAACCAAGTCTAGCATAGCTATGGATGATGTACAGTACATGGAAGAGGGTTACTGCCTGTAGAAGTAAGCTAGTGCTCCTCCATTCCCACGCCATTTACCTGCATAGAAGCGAACTTTCTTTCCTTCCTTGTAAGCCTTGCTTGCATGGTCTGCCCATCATTTCTTTTCATGAAGGTCATCTTTTGTAAGATCATCAGTGCAGAAGTAGGATACGCCATCAAGGGCCTGTCGTTGCTTACGAAGGACCTGGATTTTGTCCTGATAGCAGTTGAATTTCATCAACAAATGTTGGGGCTTACCCGGAAGTTTGGGGCCATCTCTATGTGCACGTTCGAGTTTAATATTTGTAAGACCGAACTTGTCTTGAAGTAGTCTTGAAGAGAGCTCCATACAGTCTTCATCCTTGTGCTGGGACAGGCCAATTACCCTCATGTTGTTACGTCTGCTAAAAAGTTACCTATTACATTGAGAAACATAACCTTATGATCACTGGCACTTGATCTGTGGGATTTTCCTTGCTCTATGCTTTCATGAAGTTCATCAATCAGGTGCGAGGTGTATCACAAGCTAACCGAGCCTTTTGTGCAGCAAAAAGTTACTGAGTAGCGGTCCGTTTCTGGTAATTCTGTGGCGGTGTTAAAGAAGCATAAACGAAACCATAAATAGTATCACACAGTACAAGTAAATCAAATACAAATTCAAATCTAAAGAGGTGACAATCAATTGAACACATAATAATATCTATTTTCACATCACATAATATGACAAGAAATACTTAAAATAAAAACGAAAATACAGTTCAGATAATAAGTAAAAGCACCAACTAAAATTAAGAAAGGGAAGGTTTAACACATAATTATATAATTTTTTTTTTCAAAATTGGGGGAACAAAGTGGGAAGAGGGAGGAAAGTGCCACCTTGCCCCCCACCCTTCTTCTCTTTTTTTTACAAGAAAAAATTGGCATGCTCATCGGGGGGGGGGGTGAACCCCCTGAACCCCGTAGCTAAGCCACTGAATTAGACCTTAATTCCATGTTTTATAGAATGAGTACAAAAAATCCGAATGCATTTACACTATTTTAACTAGGTTGGTTTCTGTACATAACTCTTGATTCTTGTATGGATGTACAATGTATTTACACTGAGATGTTTTACTATCCTTTATTTTATTCAAGGCCCATGCAGCAACCTGGTAGGCCTACACAATGCACAAAAAAGACCAACTCAACTGTCACACTAAAAAAAAAAAAAAAAAAGGAGATAAAAGGAGAGAGAGAGAGAGAGAGAGAGAGAGAGAGAGAGAGAGGGGGGGAGGGGAGGGGAGAACGCACTCCCATTCCCACAGTGTGCTTTGTTTTTCTCTCTCTTTGATTATTTCATTGTAATTTTTGTAGTACTTAAAAATAATTGTTTTTGATTCTCAGCCCCCCTAAAAATGTTCTGGATCCGCCCATGACCACCCCATTTCCCCGTCCATTGTTAGCGTCGATCGGTTATGATTTAAGGCTAGCGGGCTCAAATCCTGCTATAGTAATATTTCATTTCTTCTTATTTTGTATTGTTTTGTAATTAGTTACCGGTATCTAATTATGAACACCACTGTGCAATTTCCAAAGCCGCATGTATGAAATGAATGCTCATGCGAGTGATACTAAATCTTCTCAAGTAATATTTCAACATAAATGGTGCTGATGGGGAAGGGGGGAGGGGGGGTATGCAAACACCAATTTTGCAAACTCACCTGATTCATGAATGGCTGTTGCATCAAGGGTTTGGCAAATTGCTGGCCAGGAATGAATTGTCTGTGGTTGATCGTGCTCCTCTGGCTCCCGGCTGTCATCTGCTGGGACCCGGAGCTGAGAGCTTGCTGAAGCTTTTTGTTGGTTTTTGTTGTTTTTTGTTGTTGGTTGTTCATTATGTTGAATGGCTGTGAGTGAGTTCAGGAATAACGAAAGATTATAATAAGAGGCTTTGCACCACTCACCATAAATAGGCAAATACATAAAATAGGTATCCAGTTACCAATCTGACCCCTACATAAGTAAAAACAAAAATGAACCATCATTTTTTAAATAATAATTCAGTCCCAGTTTCCTTTTAAATATATATGTAATTTTTGTGATCATCATACTAGTATTTTGGCAATTAAAATTTAGGAGGATTTTAGTTTTTTAACCACTTCAGCTTCCTTAAATGTTTCTATAATGTTAAACACTCCTATTGAATTTTCCTCTCTTTTGGTGGGGAGGGGGGGGGGGAGGCCTGAGAAAGGTTCTGGAGTGCCCAAAATCAAAGTTCAACTTGAAAGCACCATTTTTCCAACTGAACAATAAGACAAGTTTTATTTGCTGTTTTTTGAAATAATTCACTTAAAAAGCATTAATCCTACACTGCAACAGCCAAAGATACTTCCCAAAAAGACGCCACGGAGGCAATGACATCTGTCAGACGCATAGCCACAGATTTTTCATGGGGGGAGGGTTTTTCCCCAAAAAGGAGAATCTCAAAGGGGAAACCCCGATGGGAATTCCCGATGAGAATTCCCAAGTTCAGGACAGGTACAGGACATTTTATTCTTAATTTGGGGGTTATAGGCCTAACTGTGGGTAAACAAGGTTTGCATTTCAAATCTAAGATGGATGTTCTAATAAGCTAGATAATGATTTAGTACAACACTGTTCAGCTATTCAATAATCGTGCTAACACAAATACCTCTAAATAAACGATTTACAGAAATTAAGTATCCATAGGTAATGCTCACGTAATAACCTATATCACATAGTTTTTGTACGAATGTTCCTCATTTGGGGGTTAGACTGGTTTTCAGTTTTCTCTATAATGAAAGTTCTCATGACATCATTAGGTAAAACTTGTAGCTTTGCATGGTGAGGATGATAAGTAAGACTAATTGCGGTGACACCATGTGGAATCTCAATTGAGTAGTAATTAGTTCTGAAAAGAACTGGAGGTACAACTCGACGTTTCGATCAGTATGCTCTGATCGTCCTCAGGATTAATGACATCATTAATTATTTCTAGGAATAATTACCTGTGGATTTGCATGACAATCTTATGAGGTAAAACACAAAATATATATGCACATTGAGGTGAAATTGAAATAGCATCATAAATGGAGCCAGGAATGTTCATGTTGCAAGTGTTGATTTTATCAACAGTACTTACTAATGAAACATGAGGTGACTCATGGTTTTCTGATGGTGTGAAGTATATTCCTCTATTGTTTATCACGCTTTGTATATCAGAGCTTGGCGGCCTAATATCAGCCTATGAGGGAAAAACTTTGTGATCCTTTAAATGGAAAAGAAGAAGTCTTGGATACAGAACCCCTAAAATCATACTGAAAATAACTTGTGAAATGTAAACAATGTTAACTTTGACCTCTTAGTTAAATACAATTGTTCACAAAAATAAATAAATAAAATGGGCAGAGTATTTAATAATCACTGAGATACTGTAATGAAATGGTCATATGATCGCCTGTTTCTGTCACCTGTATATGTGCTTGACAAGAGTTGACGAATAGTTAAAAGTGTAGTCAGAGACGGCACTAACTGCCGACCTGGAAAAGTTATGATGATGTATCATGTATCACCCCAAGAAAGCACAAGCATGACGTCATATATGGTTATGTTTGGACGAGATGTCAAACTACCTGTTGAACTGATATAAAGTACTGCTCTACTGGAAGTGTCGGTGGGGGCACCAGATCATTTCCTTGAACTGGAAAGAAGGTTTGAAGTGGCCCACGAACAGCTAGAAAACACCTCAAGAAAGCTGTTCAGTATCAGTGCAGTCATCACAAAGTTATAAATTACCAATGCCAGGAGGTATCAAAGTTGGTACTAGAGTGGTCATGATGAGGGTCAATGCTTGACGGGTTGGAGTGTCCCCAAAGTTACAGCCCAATTATGATGAGGAATACCTCGCATCACCAAGTTTCTCAGTGATGTGGTAGTTCTAGAGACCATTCTTACAATTGGTTTCAGTCTCGGACTGTTGAGTCTTTCCCTCGGTCTCAGACCACAAGGTCTCGGTCTTGGACTTTCTGGTCATGACTACAACACTGTTAGGATCCCGCAGAGAAGCCCCTGGCATAGGCTTATATAAGGTATAGTCCACACAAACGTACTGAAACCATTCCATGGATAATTTGATAGGTCGTGTCCCAAGACTGATACCCTAGAAAATTGCAGAACGTGGAGTAGCAACATGGTTGGAATGGGAGGCTGATCAAGGTGCCCACACCAATAGCCTACTGTTCGCACTCCTTTGTGCGAAAGCATGACCTCGGCTGCCACTGGCTGACCCACAGTGAGAATCAACAGCCAATTCAGCCTCCATATACCGACAGGAGAAGTCCCACGCACCAGGAAGCGTGGAGACACAGATCCTCATATTATGGTCTCTTTGTCTCCATCCCTAGTACATAGAAGCAACAGCAAGTATG
>CM055836.1:18775835-18863466 GCA_029582265.1 Zoroaster sp. YZ-2022
ACAAATCTGATGATTTTTGTTACCGTTTGACATTTAGCCAAGACCCATTCTCCTACAGACGATGTGACGTTTGTTTACAAAATTGTGGCGCGGTCACGTTTTCTGCCCAGTGGTATGCGTGCTCATCCATTTTGGTTTAGACGTGACGTCACAGGTCACATCGTCTCATTGATCTCCATCACTATAATAGAGAACAATGCATCATCTATAGATGAGGCATTGCATTGACCTGTGACGTCACACCTAAAACAAAACAGGATGAGTGCGAATACCTCCGAGGTTACATGTCACAGGTCACATCGTCTATGGCTTATCTTTTTTTGAAAAGAATAACTACATGTATGCCTATACACATTTATGAACATTTCGAAGACTGTATTGGTAAAACGAAACGGAGGCTTGAACGAGCATGGACTTACCCCTTATGTTGTTTTTGAGAATCAGCACTATAATTATAATTTGGCATGTCACCAGCGTGTTTAAGGTCTTACAAGGCAAAACTTCACAGCAAACATTTGTTTGGTCAACCATAACTGCAGGTGTCAGAAGTGGAGGATTGGTGACGATTTTAGCACTCCAACTCCTATTACGGCTGCTTCCAGCTTCGATGGGTTCACTCAGACTACTCCTGGCGTACTATTCACCCTAGGGTCGTCCAGATCCACATCAAGAAAATCCAGGCCCATGCGAAAACGCCGTCGATGATATGATATCGCTATATACATGTATAATAATGTATAACTCTTTAGTTTATCTCAGTACTTATACACGTATCATAATTAAGTGTTACATGTACATAGACTCGGCTTTTTGAATAGTTGTTTACCGGATCCTTTTTTGGGGCAACATAAATGCGTACTTGAATAATCCAGATTACCACTTCTGTTAGTTCTTAGTGTACACATTATATTTTGAATTTTGCACAATTAGAAATGTTTAACAACATTGATTTTAAGGTGACGCATTCAAACCAAAACTATTGTAAGATCTTTTTGGAGAAAAAATAGGTACCGTAACATAAGGCAAAAAAAATAAAAATAGAGGTATTGAGTTTGTAGAAAACAAACTCAGGGTGTTCGAGTGTGCATCATATGTGTTGACGTCATCAACTACAGTTGTTAAAAGACAAGAGTTACTTCAGGAGATATGAGTTTTCATAATATATAATTAAAATAACATATAACGTGCTATACTGAGTATATTAATTTCCGGTTCAGTCATCCCATATAATTTTAAATTCCTCCAACCGTAAGTTCCGGTTCAATCATGTGAATGTGACGTCATTCATACTCATAATATGGGTGTCAATTGTTCCAAATTTGGTAAAATTCTGTCTGTTTTCTCAAGATAGTAAAAAGTGACTTTTTAAAACCTGCCGCTAGAGGGCGCTGTTAAGAGCGATGACGTTACCAAATATATTTTTGAAAAGAGCAGATCCCACTTAATATATAAACCCAGAATGTTTTTTTTCGAATACCCTTTCAGATTTTCGTCAATTTATAAAGAACTTGGATTTCCAGTTTGGACCGGAAGTAAGGGTCAATAAGGTCATGTCTTTGTATTAAATGTCGAGTCTTCCATGTTCTCTATGATTATGAAGGAATCAAGAAATTATCTATTGTGGTTCACGAGATATAAAATATATTGTTTAATTATAATTAATTACGTAATAATTCATTAGATGACCTCACCATGACGTCACAACGTTACCTGGAACTATATGTTAAGGTCTAACTATTTGTTAAGTTTTAAGGTTCTTTGAACTCCGCAACTATGTTTTGGCTGTACAAATACATTTACAGATTATTATACAGTCCATTTTCGTAGTTTACAGAGCGCCTACGTTAGTACAGACAACATGGGCGGATCCAGAACATTTTTAGGGGGGGTGGGCTGAGAATCAAAAACAATTATTTTTCAGTACTACAAAGGGTGCCGCCACTTCCTATGCGCAACGGTTAGTACAGTACTAAGTAGGTAGGGAATGGGAGTGCGTTCTCCCGTCCCCTCCCCCTCTCTCTCTCTCTTTTTCTCTCCTTTTTTTTTTTTCGATTTTAGGGGGGGGGGAGCTACAGCCCCCTTAGCCCCCCCCGCCCCCCCGGATCCGCCAATGGACAAGGTATAACAATGAAATGTAACATGGTGAACATATATTCATGAGCAATCGAACAGCCAATAAGAACAATATAAATGTGTTACTATGGAAATCTATCCAATCACGATGCGCAGAAAGAGGCACGTGATCCTCAAACACTTCCTGGGCACATTGCCCACACATCCATCACACCTGTAAATAAACTTTGACCGGTGTAAATATAGGTCAAGAAGGATTGTACATTATTAGCTAGCATTAATTATCTGGAAACATCAACTATCGATAACGGTCCATAATGACAATTATTCTTCTTCATGATCATGACAAAATAACATTAATAGTTTGGTTCAATTTCTGAGATGGGGGCGCTGTGATCTGTGATGATGTCATGAAACATTTTTTGGAAAGGCACTAGTCACTTTATGAATGAAGAAAAACCTTACTTTTACAAACACCACAATAATGCTTAAATGTTTAGGCCTTAATCTTTTTATTTATTTATTTATTTTTGCTGTTTTTAGATATATATCAAAGACTAAAAATATAATGAAACATATCATTTGGTTTATTGCATAAATTAAATGAAAAAAAACCGTACTAACCATTTAGAAATTTGCTAACTGGCTAACCAAAACCAATATTTAAAAATAAACACCTAACAATTTTGGAAAAAGTTACTAACCATTTTGTAGTTCTAGACGCTTTTTCTGCCACATTGGTTATTAAACAATCATTGTGGGAAGTTGTTAATTTTTTTCGTTTAAAAACTATACACATTATTCCATTTCCAAAATTAAATTTAATTAAGTTGATAAAATAATAAAAAGAAAATAAATAAAATACATAAGTTAAAAGAAGATCTGGATCTCTTGTCTCAAAATCAAAATTAATTTATGTTGTATTTAAATTAACTCCAGTGCCTGAAAACCTTTTGTCAAGGGCACATTGGAAAACTTTTACCATGAAATTGATTGCCCATAAACGAAAGCAATTCTTTAAAAAGTCCTCTGCGCATCGATGACTGTTAATTTGACTGTATCAATCGCGAAAAGATGCGAAACATCATATTTCACGATGAGATAATTAAAGTCATGAATGCCAAAAAACGATCTGTTAGAATTCACTCTTAGATTTTGAACAAGCGTTAAACTATGTACAAAAATGACAGCTCGAAATAAAGGACAACGAAAGTGAAAATACCGTAAACTGTGGACACGAAGGTGCTGGCAACGACTTCTTCTTCTTCTGGCGTATGTCTTTAGACCTGCAGCTCCGTTGAGGCGAGCCAGGCCAACGTGTCATCGTCGAGGTCGATCAAACCGTGTTCTCCATTCGGAGGACGATGTTTGGGGCAGCTGGTGATTATGTGTTCTACAGTCTGTGTTGGGTCCCCACACTCGCAGCAAAACGAAACGTAATGTATTTTATTCTAATTAGAGAAGAACTCAACCATGACGTGAATGAAACTAAGGCAGAGTACGTGACATAGATGCATGGTTGTTGTATGTCGGAGATACTGCAGTGTCCAGTGAACTACATGTACACGTAACAGGTACGAGCGCGGTTAGCTAACTCGACACCAGGACATAATTAAGTTGATACAAGGTGACGCTTTGACTTGTATTGAAATGGATAATTTATTCGTTTCCCGCTACTAGTGAAGGGATACGATTAACGATGTATATAATACAAGTGGGATAGGTGGGATAGGATAAAACTATCCCAAATAAAATAATAGTACCATGAAAAACAATGAAAATATAACAATGAAAATATAATGAAAATACAACAATGAAAATACAATAAAAAATAACATAAATGAAATGGCCTATCTGGTGTTGAAACTCATATGACGGAACAGGAATTGGTGATGGTGGCTGGAAGACCGAACGTTGGATGATGGGAAACAGTTCTTGTGGGGGAAGGAGGGGCTTGGACTTTAGTTGCAGAGGAGGGTTAAAGACGAAGACACTTGAAGCGAAAACAGCTCCTTATCCTTGATCAGGGGATAGGAGACTGTTTTCGTGAATTATCAATTCATGAACGATGTTCTGTCCTGCTGGCTCTTTGTAGATTTGCTCGGCGTAGAGCAGGACAGGGATAAATATATATTTGTAAGTGATGATGTACGGTAGGTCGGGCGCAATCCAATGAAGTTGCCCGACAGAGGTAAAAATTGTTAAAGGTGAAGAAAATACGCTCTCCTCTGTCGGTGTCCAGTGGCCAAGTCATATAAAATATTAACTTAATAAAATAAAAAATAAAAATTATACAATAAAAAAATATACTACAGCTTAATCTTGAAACAAACAATTAGTCAATAAAAAGTAACCTTGCTTGAGAAATGTGTGTGGTCCTATAGTCACTCCACACTAGTCAATGCCCCTTTCAAGTAAAGTGGTTACAAGGACATTTCAGCAAGACCAGTGCCCAAGGCAAGATGACCAGTCATGAGTTATAATCAAATTAGTGTTGCAAACACTATACCAAAAACAATTCATGGAACTATTAAAAGATGAAAATGGCTTTCACTTTTAAGCCATTATTATACATAATGAATTAGTTTAACTAACCAGTGAATTAAACAATCAAAGTGAATATCAAAAGATTATAAAGAAAACAATAAAGTAAAATCAAAGAAATGTCAATCATAGCACTAACTATATATCAGCTTGAATAAATGCAGAAATCAATTAAATCAATTAAATCAAAGAAACTTATAATGCAAGAACCAGTCCTTGCCTTTTATGATACTCAAAAGCAATCATCAAAAAGTCAGATTTGGAATAAAGCTATTTCTAATCCTTGAAACATTGAAACAAATAAATCACTCAACCTAGCAAGGCCAGTTGAGGGTGCAAGATGGACCAAATTGCCCAAGGGGATATTTAACTGTACTTAAATAACATATGGTTCTAGACAAAGCAAGGACAAGTGGCTGTGTATGCAATAACCCAAAAACTGATGTACAAGCTTATTGTTTAATGCTTTGACTCCAAAGTGATTATATGTGACCAGAGAAACACAGTAAGGCATGGTGATAATAATAAATAATAAAATATACATGTGCACTGAAAACATGTGAAAGGGTTTCAGAACATAATGTAAAAGATGAATGTACCCATTCTCATGGTATTGGGTAATATAGACATTAAATTAAATCTATTCAAGAAAAATCCAGTTCCAGTGTAGAATATAATAAGACAAAATGCAATCTGCATTTTGCAGGCAATCAAAAGTAAAAAGAGCATGGAAAACGCAAGTCACAAGTATTACATCAAACAGAGCTTTAAATAATTGCTGTAGAACTTAATGAATATCAAATCCTTAAAAAAACTACTCTCACAACACAGAAAACGTACAGCAATTGTTTAAAGTCAATGAAAAACACCACCCGGTCTAAACTTTAGATAAAGAATGGAATCTTAAGCCTAGGAATACAAGTATGATATAAAGTAAAATCAAACTCACCTAGAGCAGGACAGGGATAAATATATATTTGTAAGTGATGATGTAGGTCGGGCGCAATCCAATGAAGTTGTCCGACAGAGGTAAAAATTGTTAAAGGTGAAGAAAATACGCTCTCCTCTGTCGGTGTCCAGTGGCCAAGTGCCAGAAAACTTGGTTTGGTCACTGACCTCTGGACAGCTCCTCCTCAATGCCCTATGATTGGTTGCAAGGCCTGCTACCAATCGCCCACTTACACTCACCAGTCCAGCACCCACCCCTAGACTCGCCCTAGTCCTAGTTGGACATAGGTAAACTAGAAAAAAATAGGGGCCTGCAATTTCATCCCATTACATATATATGCCTCGTGTCTGTGTGTGAGAGAACTTCAGGGCCGTTCACACGCGAAATGGGCTGTGCATAAAGAATGGTACTTCGACCGGAAGGAGAGGTCAAATTGGGTCATGTGTACGAAATGTGACATAATTCAAGATCTTTAAGATGATGGAAATATTGTGAAAATATCTTCTGTGGTTCATAAGAT
Source organism: Zoroaster sp. YZ-2022 (assembly GCA_029582265.1). Lineage (NCBI taxonomy): Eukaryota > Metazoa > Echinodermata > Asteroidea > Forcipulatida > Zoroasteridae > Zoroaster > Zoroaster sp. YZ-2022. The sequence goes on from CM055836.1 coordinate 18,781,922, forward strand.
GATTTTTTGAAATTGCTGCCCAGAAAGTGGAGGAACAGGAAAAGCTCAACAAGGTGACACAAAAAGTGGTGAAAAACACGTTGAGCACCAGTACGAAGCCGAAATCGTCTTCCAAAGATAAAGGAGGTTCTTTCAAGAAATGTTCCAGCTACAACAAAGACACCTCATACAGCCGGAACAAAGGCTTCAACAACAGAAGCCAATATCATCGCAAGCCCTTCAATTCTAGCGGGCATGGTCGGTCTGGACAGAGTCATGATTCTTTTCGTTCTGAATCAAAAGGAAAAGAGCAGTACCAGACAAAAAAGTATCGAAAAAACTAAGTGGCAATCAACAAGACACCAAAGTACAAAAAGGGCCCGATTTGGTAAACTACTATGGACATCACTACGCAGGCAGAATAAAAAAAATTCTTTCCGAATGGGAAAAGCTAACCAACGACCCATTTATTCTCCAATCAGTAGTAGGTTACCAAATCGAGTGGGTGTATCAGCCATGGCAGATAAAGGTGCCAAAACAGTTTCGCATGAACGAGAAACAACAAAAAGTTACACAAGACGAAATACACAATATGCTAAAGAAAGGAGCAACAATGCAAGTGGAGGATTGCCCCGATCAATTTATCTCCACGATCTTTGTCATACCCAAGAAGTCGAGGGGGGGGGGGGGGTTCCGTCCCGTTTTCAACTTAAAGAGACTCAATCGGTTCATCAAATCCGAGCACTTCAAAATGGAATCAGTGAGCATGGTCAAACAATTGATTCAGAAAGACGATTGGATGGTCTCCATCGATCTGAAGGATGCCTACTTTATGATTTCAATTTGGCCAGATCACAGGAAATTCCTGAGGTTCGAATGGGAAGACATGTTACTGGAGTTTCAAGTGGTTCCGTTTGGTTTGAAGTCAGCTCCTCGCCTATTCACAAAACTCATGAAACCGGTCATTTCTCACCTACGACAGAGGTCAATGAAGTTGATCATTTACCTGGACGACCTACTCCTGATAGCTCAGTCCGAGAAAGAATGTCATATCCAGAAACAATACATTCTACAATTATTCGAGAAGCTGGGTCTGTTAGTAAATTGGGAGAAATCTCAGTTGGTCCCATGTCACAAGATTCTTTTTCTCGGGCACATGATAGATTCCCACAGCATGACTTTGAGCCTCCCAGAAGAGAAGGTCAATCATCTGGAAAGTTTGTGTAAACAAACAATAAAAAAGCCTCAGATAACAGCAGAAGCTTTGGCCAGCATACTAGGGAAAATGAACGCAACAGCAGAAGATGTCGTTCCAGCACCAATATTTTTCAGAGCCTTACAAACAGACTTAATTCCAATAGTCCAGAAAGACCCGTCCTACCAGAGTCGGGTGAAGTTGTCCGAAGCGAGTGTTCAAGAGCTTCAGTGGTGGGCACAGTGCCTTCATCAGTGGAACGGGAAACCATTAATGCTACCACATCCCGAGTTAACAATAACATCGGATGCGTCGACCCATGCAGGGTTGGGGTGCCCACTACGGGTCGATAGAGACAGGGGACGATGGTCTCTAGCCGAGAAGGAACACCACATAAATTATCTGGAACTACTTGCATCCTTCCTAGCCCTTCAAACCTTTGCAGTGAACAAGAAGAAGTGCCATGTAAAGCTGCGTCTAGACAATTCAACAGCAATAGCATACATCAAGCACAAAGGGGGGACACATACCTCCAGCCTATCACACCTAGCAATACAGATGTGGAAATGGTGCATGCAAAAGGAGATCACACTTACTGCTTACCATGTCCCAGGGATAGACAATGGCATTGCAGACTTCCAGTCACGAGTGTTTGTAGACAGGCTGGAGTGGATGTTACATCCCAAGATCTTCACACAACTGTGCAATCAACTACAGTTTCATCCCACAATAGACCTGTTTGCCTCGAGGCTAAATCATCAGACGCCTCGTTATGTGGCATGGAAGCCAGACCCATGGGCAGTGGCGATCGATGCTTTCTCGATGAGTTGGACGAACGAACGAGCATATGCATTTCCGCCCTTTTGTCTCTTACCACAAGTGTTGAAGAAAACAGAGATAGACGAAACGACCATCTTGGTGGTGGCACCAACATGGACAACCCAAGTATGGTACCCCATGTTACTAGAGTTGGCAATAACACAGCCAATCCTGCTTCCTCAGTGGGAAGACAGTCTAACTCAACCACATTCAGGCCAGCCTCACCCATTGAACAGTTCCCTTCATCTAGCGGCGTGGCTGCTTTGCAGAGACGTTTCCAAGCGAAAGGGTTTTCGCAAGAAGTTGCTCAAGTCATGCTTGACAGTTGCAGATCATCAACTCACAAACAATATCAATCAGCATGGGCAGCTTGGTGTAGCTGGTGTCATAGAAGAGGATTATTTGATCCAGTTTCAGCACCTATGACTGAAATTGTAGAATTCTTGGTAGCCTGTGAAAAGGACAAAGGTTTAAGTTACAGATCCCTTGGAGTCGAAAGATCTGCCATTTCCCTGTACCATCAACCAATAGGGGGTATGCCTGTAGGACAGTCAGCAGATGTTTGTCAGTTAATGAAAGGTTTTTTCAATCGAAATCCACCAAGACCAAAGTGTGCACTGACTTGGGAGGTAGACCAAGTATTGCTATAATTTATATCAAAGACCTTCCACCTAATGATAGTCTGTCATTGAAAGTGCTTAACCTAATTAATAAAGACCGTGTTACTTTTAGGCCTGGTAACTCTATGAAGAGTATCATCCTTGGTGAATATTGACATTAAGGGACTTGTCTGTATCACAAAGCTGTTTGAGATTCATTCCAACCAAACTACACAAGCAGAATAGACCAGGGAATAATATTAGGACTGTAATCATAGAATCAAATATTTGACGAGAACGAGTGTCAGACGAGGGACGGAGACACAATTGTTCATTAGTCACTTGAAACCACATAAGAAAATGGTTTCTTCGACGATAAGTCGTTGGATGGTCGAAATGCTAGGCTTGGCGGGCATAGACACTGAGAAGTTCAAAGCACATTCAACAAGAGGTGCAGCTGCATCTTGTTCTCACATATGAGACATATTAGAAACTGCTGGTTGGTCTTCTAATTCGACCTTCAGTCAATGTTATCATAGGCCTACAGCATGCACCTCAGTGGTTGCAAAGGCTGTCCTTGGTGGGCTTCAAAGTTGCCTATTGATTCGAGCCGTAAGAGGACGTAGTATAATAATTATTATGCGAGGGTACTTACTTGAAGTATAATCGTGATTATACAAGTCCTCTGGAGGTGAGAATCAATTCCCACCCAGTATTGCAAGTAATGGTACTTGTAAAGTTCCCTAGCCCTTGTTTCTCACCTTCAAGTTTTGAACTTGAGATATTAGAGTAGTTATACCGATATGTTTTTTTTTTGCACATATTGAGATTTATTGTGCTATTGTTCACTTGTTCTATAGTTAATCTTGTTGTATTTTGAACCAGTTTGTTAAGTGGTTTATATATCGAGTTGCGATGTTCATCGCCTTGCTGTTATTGTTTGGATGTTTCTAAACTGTTTTATCAATTTTATTTATGCATGTAGAGTGAAATTTAACCCACCCTGTAGCTGTCACTCTTGAGTTTGCTGTTGGGTGACCCTCCCAATGAACAGAGCCTTATGAGAAGAGGTCAGAGTTCAGGGCGCAAGACAGGTATAGTGGAGTTCAGTTTTTTAAAGCCTGGTGTACCGCCGGTAATCAGAGGAGAACGCCTATTGATTCTCACCTCCAGAGGACTTGTATAATCACGATTATACTTCAGGTAAGTACCCTCGCATAATCATTAACTATAAATGGAACGTGCATCCCTCTTGTGAAGAATGTCAAAGGTCGCACGGACTTTATAAACAATTATATCAATTATATGGTAAAACAGGAACTAATGATCGTATTACTTCTCAGGTTCGTACAAAACAACACGTCTTCTATAGTACATGTACAAGAACAGTATTCACAAGAGGGGTGAAAATGTATGTTAAACTTCATGAAATTTGCCACACTGAAAAATAACAACGACGGCCATTTCAGAATATTCTCAAAGTGACGTCACGCACGTCACTTACCTGGGTTTGCCTCAAGGGACCTGCTTTGCGAGCTGGTTACTACCGTTAGATATTATGATTGGTACATATCCATAGTTATAACTCTATGTACATATTATCACACACACAGACTGGTAACCACCATTATGTATGTCTCTTCAGTGCATATATTGAATCAGGGAACCTTTTACGTTAAACTGACAACAGAGGGCGCCCTTCAACCAAAACTTTCAGGGGCATGTACAGGGGGTAAGTAATATCAAATTTTTATTTTAATGATTTAGTCTCGTTTCTAATAGGCCTGTACATGTTTTGAGGGGGCAGAATATAAAAAAGTAAAAACAAAAGTGAAATAATACCCCCTAACACTAGGCTCTGAAAACGGATTTCAGGCGCAAGGCCTTTCTCTAAAACGGATGTTTTTCAGTATGGGTATTTTCACTAGTGCAGAGGCTGGTTTCCATTGGGATGAGAATAACTCGACGGGTTTTATAAACTGGGAGTTTAAAGCAACGGGATCAGTATTTAACTAAAATAATGTTAACTGTTATGCCTTTAAACAAAAATAAACATTAACAAAAATAAAACCATCGACACTGTTAATATTTTATATATATGTTTCTTCTCAAATTGAAATACATGTACTCTTTTTTTCGGGCCAGCATCTTCCACAGAAAAAAAGATGACAGATCATTCGTTCTTGTACACCAATAAAATGAAATTGCATATTTATTTTTAGATTTAATTATTCACCCGAAGCAAAATCATTCTCCTTCAATTTATATATTTTTTGTTTATGTAAACAGCATCTTCGGAGATTGTTATTAACGGAGGTTTGACATCATAAAGCTCATTATTTGACGTCAACAATTCTTTCATTTTTTTGCAAGAACATTCTCTACTTGCAGTGTGTATATATATACTGTGGCATCCCTGTCTGAAATCTTATGCAGTTATAGTTAAATATGTATATTATTAATTAACAGACAAAAGACAATCAGATTTTAAGAAAGTGAAAAAAGGAAATACAGCAAACAATAAACCCGCATAAAACTCTAAAATAATATATCCATTGTTTTCTTTTTTCTTCTCATTCTTGTGCAGCACTTTTATCTGAACCTTTTTATTTGCTTTTTATATTTAAATATAAATTTGCCGTAGTAAATTGTTGAGACATTTTCTGTGCTACTTATTAACACATTTAGCGGGGATTTCATTTGCGTTTTGAAATCCATGTGATGGAATCAAAAGTGCATTGACCTGCTCGTGTATACCACAGGTCAAAGGGTAAAGGTTAGTTATTATAGTAACATCTTAATGGTTAAATGCATGGAGTGACACCTAACCCATTTTCATAACGAAAAAAAAAAAAAATCGCCAATTCATTTTGGTTACCACCTCCAATCAAAAACGAGGCATTCCCAGGAAAAGGCAAAATGTGCAATTTTTTAAACAAAGTAACGTTACCATATATATATTAGTACATGTATATCCAAACACCTTATCTGTACCAATTTTTTTCCAGTGCTAATTGGAAATGGTACCATTCCCACAATTCAAGAAAATAATTTGATAACCATAAATAACAGATTCCTCAACAAATATTACGGCTACCAGAGTGTAAAACCAAAAGATGAGAAATGTCTTCATTAATAGTAAAAACATGCACTTGGTAACAGCAGTGGAGAATCCCTTTACGATGCTCCTGGATACTAAAACACCCCTACTCATGAATAATAAATCCCAGGTGACAAGGAATACCTTAATATACGACTGTGCAAACGGATATCATTGGGACCGGGACATTTTTCATTCTGGGTATAAGTTTTCCAGAAATCCTAATCTTGTCATATACATTACGGGCGAAACATCACAAATGGATTTTTAAACTTTTGACGAGAATATGTGTCAATGCTTTACTGAAAACAAAATTAATTAAATATTTGCTACATACATAATGCAGCAATTCCAGAAATCACCTGACTCCTACCTTAGCTTTTATTTCTGAAAGGTAAACATGTGGGTTTTTTTTGTGTTTTTTTAAATATTTTTTTTAAATTGGTATTTTTTACATTTTTTAAATTTGTTAGAAATAGAAAAATCTTGAAGGGATGCCACATTGCAGATTAATACGTCATATCTTACTTTTAAAATTGTAAAATCTTTTTTATCCTCCCTATTTTTCTCTTCATTTTCTCTTCATCAGTATTCAAGATGCTTTTTAAGCAAATGAATCTTGTTTTAATTTTGACAAGGACCAGCAATCACAAGAATTCAGCCATTTTGAAAATACTGGTGCCCAGTCGTTTACCCATCAAATGCAAAGGCAGAGGAGACTGGTACCAGTGAAGACGGCCACAAAACTTCACTGGTTGACAGCCTGCACCTATTTTCATCTAACTTCACGACAGGGAACCATTTAAATTGTTATAAGTAGCCAAGCTCTCAAAACAGGAAAGAAAAACTATAACTGTAATTACTTTGAAACTATTGATTTTTTTTCATGAAAAAATGATGTCTGGCTTCAGTCATACTGAAAAAAAGAAACTGGTTTGTGGGTTTATACTTTGACTAAAAGTTTTAACAAAATGCACCACTGTGCTTAATTAGTCATACTTAATTTTTGTCACAGATCAAATAGTCTCGACTTTTCATTGAGTCAGAAATCTAGATAGGGTGTGGTCTTGCTAACATTTCCAAAAGAGTTCAATATTGACAAATGAAGACCCAAACTTGACTTGCAGTAGTAACTTATGCTCAAGAGGTTTCAATGTTTGGTAATTACAGTTTTTATAAAAGAAATTCCATTAGTATTCGGCACTGAATCTCGTAACATTTCTCCCTCACGTCAAATTGAATAATAATCTTTCCGAGTATTTATCTTTTTGAGAAGATTTTTTTGCGATTGATTTACTTTGCGGGCTCGTCCTCTGCCTCCCGGAGCCAATCAAAGAAACTTGTGACCGACCTGCGGGCTACATCCTTTCCAAGGGTCTCGTTGGGGTCGGTACTTTTCTGCCAGGCGTAGAAGGTTTCTTCGGGTATGACATCCTCGTCATAGAGCACATTAAAGATCAGTCCCAGTAATCCTGCAAAGATGATAAATTTAAGACAGTGATTATTTTAAGTTTTACAGGTATTAAGAGTAACCTTCCTTTTGAATGTGGGCAAGTAACACGTACTATTAAGTGGAGCTGGTCCCTCGCAAACAGTGTGAAGGACTTGTCCCATACTGTGCCTTGGGCAATCAAAAGAAGACAGGTACCTCGGCAGCAGGCATTACCGACTATAACCTCTGCACGCTTAATTTACTTGACTTATTATTAGAATTAACAGGGAGAGCGAATACCTGCAACTATTCGCGAATAATGACCATTCACAAGTAATTGCGAGTAATAATGTATTGCCTTTGCACTGCATAACTTGCGGTCGTGAACTGTTTGCTAACTGTTCGTGACTACTATTTGCAAGTAACACAGCCAATTGCACTGTTTTGTCTAGGCACTGCTGGTAGTGCTACGCATTGTAGTATTCGCGAATAGTACTCCCGAGTAATGCCTATGAGGAAGCCGACTTGTGATTGTGTACTGTTTGCTAACTATTCGTGACTACTATTCGCGAGTAATGCTGCCAATTGCACCGTTTTGACTATGGCCGGCTGTAGTATTCGTGAATAGTACTCGCGAGTAATGCCTTTGAGGAAGCCGACATGACTGGCTGGATGGCCGGCTGTGACTGCAGCGACTGTTACCTGCTGATGAAGGCTGGTATCAGAGGCATGCCGCGTCATATGTAACAGTCTTGCCATTGTTCAGTTCATGGGTTGGCCGATGTTTAAAATGTTTCAGAGTAAATGTAATACATTGTACATGCATATAGTATGAAGAAGAATAAATCACTTTGCCTTGGCCAACATGTTTAGAAGAAATATCTACCGGTTAATGATCGAATAGTAAATTTCATTATTTGCCCAGGCCTAATTGTTATAACCTACGACAGCAGCTTGCTCTGGGTGTGTGTTTGTGTACTTACTTGGGGGATTCTCCAAATGTTGGTTTAAGGCTTGCACGGCATACAGTGCTTGCAATTCTAGATTGTTGTTGTTATTGATGTAACGTTTAAGAATTGCAGTTCGGATGTTTAGTAGATCATGCTTCATTCTACAGCTCTCTGCTTCCCCTATGACAAACAAGACGGACAAATAATTATTATCAATACAGCTCTACTACTATTATATAGGGCAATTCCATGGTTTCTCACCTTACATTTTTGAGGTTTTCGGTACACTCTTAATGCCATCATATATATTTCACTCAGTTTTTTCACTGAAGTTGCATTACACCCAGCCCTTACTCGGCACAAAAAAAAAATAGTTGCAGGAATTTGTTATATAAGAGAATGCAACAAAATGCAACATTTTATGAATGTCCAAAAAATACATGTCAGTAACCAGCATTTTTTCTCTTATAAAGCATACATATTTCAAATTTCTGATTTGTTTTCGTGCCGAGTAAGATCTGGGTATAATGCAACTACAGTGTAAAACGTGATGTGTGAATAAGTTAAAATATTATGCCATTAAGACTGGGGCCCAATACCTAAAAAATGTAACGTGAATAACCATGGAATTGCCCTACAACACAAAGGATTCCTCAAAAGTGTCTGTAGCAGGTTATCTATAGTAAGCCTGATACAAATTTTATTCGAGAGGAGAAGATGATGATTCTATGTTCACTTTTAGATGTGAGAGGGAAAACCCCACACAAAGAATACAGGAAAAACATACGTAATGAGGTAGGGGACTTGAGAGTGAAAACCCAATTCACATGTCAGCTCAGGTCTGAGTGTACCCTGGACCTGGGTCAACAGAGGTGAAAGGCCAGGAAAGAACCACTACACTAACCTAATCCATCAGCTTTGATTCTATCATTGCCATATAAGTCACTGCGCAAGTCTTTTGGACTGACCTGCCCAGTATGAAAAATCGGTACTTTCCTTGCTATTGACAAAGTGTAAATACATTTCCCCAATTATATGCAGACTTGTAGACCTGAAACTTTCACAGATACATTTCTTTATACACATCTTGAATCCTGTACAGTAAGGATGCATCTTCCATTTGCACATGCGACTGACAATTTAAACAATGTTTAATACTTGCAGACTGCAAGTATGAAATGCTAAACCATACCGTATACGGTATGGAAGGACTCTGTGATGCATTATGAGCATGCTTAAAAGAGATAAAAGTCATTCTTGACATGCTGTTCTAGAATCACTGACTTTGTATTGTGCTTTGCACGACAACTGTTACTAAGGCACGTATAAATAGCCTTTGCTTATCAGGGCTCGATATGTCCAGGTTCTTCTGCAGAAAGACAAAGAAAACAGAATAATTATTTCAATATATATTACATTCACGCTGTCACCAGTAGTCAGATGCCGATTTCACTGTATTGATTGACCTAAACCAATCCGAGTTGACTTTGACTTCAAATCAAGCATGAAAATTGCCATTCTGTTTTAGAATGAATACAAATGTATTTTCCTCATTTCTCTTTAACGGCACAATGTGAATAAGCTAAACCATTTAGTTAGGCTGTGTTATATCGTACAATTTGATTCACAGAGAGTAAGCATACTTGTTAAAGCAGTATTGCCAACATTCAATACCATCCCCAAAACGTAATAAACAACAAGATTACTGGGGCACTAAAAATGCAGGATTGGATAAGCATATGAAATAACAGATAAAAGAACCTAAACCCTGTGGGAAGTACCGATGTTTCTCCCTGAACGATCGTCTCACTTAGCAACAATTGTGATACAAGTTGCCCCGAGAAAACAAAAATAAAAAAGTTGCCCAAGGAAAAAAAAAATAATAATACAAAAAATGGAACCCTGTACCTCACTTAGCAACAGTTGAGATAAACACATGGTGTTACCGCAAACTGAAATGGTTATAATATTGGTTATCTTGAAAAACAACGATAATCATAGTTGTACAAGAAACTTACTTGGTGTAAAGTTGATGATGTCAGTAAATTTAGTAAAACAATTTCCATATTAAAATATTTTCTCAAAAAAAAAAAAAATAAATAAAAAAAATAAATAAAAATCAATTTTAGAATGGATATTTCAAATCTGAATGCAATTTTCATTAAGCTGAAACTTTCAATGGTTGGTTGCTTGATTCAAAGAAAGTAAGGATTTATTTAGAAGCAGTGTTTCTAAGGGAACGTCTCATGATGCCTGGAAGATTCCATTGGGAACACCACTGGGAACACCGCCTGTTCTGATCAGGAATGCACGCTGTTCTCACTGGGAAATGGGCAGCGTTTTGTTTGGAGAACGTCTTTGTGTTCGCAAAAGGAATGTTCCATTGGAAACATTTCATTGACTGGTACCCACGCTGGGAATATCAGGTGTTCCCATTTGGAACAGCTGCTGTTCCAACTGAAAGTTTCTCTCCGGAAAGCACCATGTTCACGAAAGAAACATTCCGAGTTTTGAGACGCTCCCTCACCAAAGGCAAGTGCATAACAGCTCTCAACTGTTAAACCTCTTACCTGAATCCAATCAAATACTTTATCATTGACGTTAAGGCTACTGGCCAGAATGCAGCTCAGCTCACGCTTGATCCACGAGGCCCACTCCTCGTCAGACATGATGTTTGCGTTGGCATCGCCACTGCGGCTAGTTGTGCTGCTGCTGCCAGTTGATAACGTGAAGTTTAATTTCTGTAACGTGGACAGTACCAGGAAGGTCAATAATTTATCGTTTTTAAGAATTACACTGATAAGGTGTTTGGGATTTACCTTAACACCTTCAGTTTTTTTAAAAACTTTTTCTTCTTCTTCGTGAAACTTATCCAGAAACAAAAACATAGTTGCAGAGTTCACAGAACCTTAAAACTTAACACATACTTTGTTCTTGGTAAAGTTGTGACTTCATGCTGACATCAGATATCAAATTAACCTAAATCAAAGTTACATCTCATGAACTACAAAAGATACTTTCACAATATTTGCATCCTCATAAAGATTTTGAATTATGTGACTTTGTATGCAGACATTACCCCAATCTGACCTCCATTCCAAAACAGAAAGTGAAAAAATATTCTGAAGCACTATTATAGGGTCTGCAGCCAATATGCCTTCAGTGGACGAAATTACTACTGACATCTGGCCTTTTCAAAAAAATGAGCAATTCATGGCTGTACGCACCAGGATATGCATGTGACTCTGTGAGTTCAACTCTGACACACACATCAGTGCTTCCTGCACGGTGACATAGGGGAAAATTATAATTAAAGTCTAGAGAACTTATGTTCATTTATACAAAACCACAATAACAAATGTTTAACACTCCTATTGCCTCATCGTTCAATATCATTCAAATGTATTTGAATGATAAAGGTACTATGCCAGCATGTCAAATGGTACTGTGTGGTGAATGCATCTAAACTGTACCAGGTACTGTTGTGATCAATACAGCTTATCCACCATTCATAAACAGAGACTTTTCTAGTTTTCAAACGGTCAGTCAATTCTCACTGAAAATAAATCATGTTAAACCATCCTTTGACAATTATTTGATGAACAACTTAATTTTAAAGTGTTTTGTTTTCATCATTGAAGAAACATTTTCAGACGAAAAGGTAATTTTAGGGTAAAATAATGAACAATAATGGGTGATTTTTAAGCTTGTATTAACAAATCCATGCAACGACTAATTACACATGATATATTTTGATGTAGTTCTTTAATCGAAACTACCTCTACCCCCCCCCCCCCCCAATAAACAAAACAACACATGACAATTAAAAAAGAAAAGGAAAAAAAATGATATAAAAGAGTTTTACCTCAGTATCCCTAAGGTTGAAGAATTCCTCGATCGTTGCCGTTGCCTTCTTCTCAAAAACATCCTCTGAGAGGGCAGGGGCAGGGGCAGCGGCAGGCTTGGCCTGGTCTTTTGACAGAGCAGTGGCAGGGGCCGACTCTGGCTTTCCTGAAATACAAGTATGCAATCAAGCGTCAAACACATGAAGAAATCGGTTTATCTTTGTAAGAGGCAATAGGTTAGGGCACTTCTCTTAACTTGGAATGTTCCTGTTCCATTTGTAATAAATAAGATAAGAAGTATATCAAAATACTTCGTCCTAGTATGGGCACAGGTTCATTGTAAACATTTTCTTTGAGTACGAGTAAAGTACATTGCTTTGAGTAAGAGTACAGAACAATTTACTCAAGTTGCAGTACTATACAACTTACATCATTGTGGTCTTCTTGAACTGAAACTTGCTGAAAAAGAGACTGCATTGATTTTGATAATGAATCCCTCAAAAGGACCAAGATTTGACTAAGCAATCTTCAGTTTTTACCTCGCCTGATGTCTGTATCTCGCTCTTTCTCTCTGGATTGCGACCTTCTAGATCCCGAGATTTTCTGGACCTCAGCGATGGCGGACCGTCTCGCTCTACTTCTCTCGTCCCGTTCCCTTGAGGAGCTGGACCTGTTGCCCTGCAACGGCTGAAGACCGCGACCTTTGGCATCTGCTACTGGACCCCTGTTAAGTCCGTGCAAAGAACACTTTACAATTAAAGAGGCAATATAGTCATGATCAACAGGACGTGGAATTGGAGTGCTAGTTTTAGATGACTCAGTGACTGAAAATAATATCCCACATGATAAGGTCATATTACCGTTGCTGCTGTATAAAAATTCAGGTTTGCATCAGTTTTTTATCAATTGTGCCAAAGCACTCACAGGTTGATCTCAAAAACAGGAAATTTGTTTACAGACAACAGAAGATTGTCCAAGAGTTTGTGTGAAGTGTGGCAAGAAAGTCACATCATTCTGCCGATAACACATAACAATTATTATAGTCTTTGTCAATAACTTTTTAACACTTTTTGATTTGTTAAATATTCAATTTGAAACACAGTAAGTTTCGATTTCTGATTTTGACAAGCATATCCATATTGCAAAGATAAAAAAAAAACGGAGTTTCAAAACTTGAATACTTTGAGATATAAGCAGGGTTGTGATTGGCGAAGTGTCTACAGAGATTAATTTGAATCAACACAAATCAGATTCCAATTCATAAGAAAGATTGCTAACCTTCCTCGTTTTTCGTCTGACAGCATCATGAATCGGTTGCTCTGTCTCGGCTCTGGTGACTCCGTCTGTGCCTTGGTGCTACCCCCACTACTGCCTCGGCTCCACCCACCAAAGGACCTGGGACCCGGCCCTAGTTGTATATCGTCATCGATGCTTTGTTGCTGATGACACAAACAATGAGAAAAACAAAATAATAAATCAACAACTAAGAAAATGTATCTGTATTTTACAACTGAGTGTACAATGCATAGCAATGCAGACGACAGCTGTGTGTAAAAGATGTGCCACTGTACTGATTGTTGAATGCGTACAGATAACGTTACACAATGAAAAACCTGCCATTTTTTTAAACTATTGATAGTACACACTTTAACTCAAAACTTAAGTCACAGTAAGTATTGGGTATGCTATGAAACCTACCTTAAGTATTTTAGTTACAGTATTTTTTGGCATTACCTTTGTGATCTTGAACTTGTTCAGGTCGAGTGCACCCCTCGTAGCCTTTGTTGACGTGACAGTGCTCCAACCCTCAGGCTGTGGAGGGCCAACCCGCTGCGGCTGGTCCCTCTTGTTGCGGGACATCCTTGGCGGGGGTCCAGCCATCTGGGCCTGGAAGCCTTCCATCTTCTTCTGCTCGTCCTCTCGCTTGAAGTCCTGGCGGATCTGGTCGATGGTTTTGGGGTTGTCAGTGTCCCGTCTGGGTATCCAGTTCCTCTGCTAGTTTCAAAAAGAAGGGGGAATACTTTTTTTTACATTAAAAAAAATAATGAGAATCAAGTAAATGAAGATCAATGTACTCTCTTCACGCCGTCAATATCTTATTGAGGAATATTTGTAGCCCTAAATTATAATTACAAACTGAAAGGTTGAGGATTTTACTTGCTCGAGGCTCAAAGCATTTTCTAAGAATCACCAAAATCTCAAATGATGAGTATGTAGTCCTACAGCCAGCCATTAATGATTGCGACTGAACTTACATTCCGTAGGTCAACAACATCCTGTAGCATGAATCGAATTCTTGCTGAGGTCTTTTTCTGGCTGATGATGTTTTTAATCTGGGTGAAGTACTGGTCTATACGGTTCTGTAATGAAACAAGGTGCACACCAATTCAGTAAGAGAATGCAACAACCAATAATAAATAATAATAATAATGAACATTTGTAATGCGCCGGTATCCGTCAAAAGAGATGCTCATGGCGCAGTGACACATCAGTGTAAACAATAAAACAAAATACATGGTAAGAACAATGCAATATAAAATTACAAGGAACTATGATTGTAAAAAGGCTGACTGGCCCTGGTCAGAATATGCTAGGCAAAGACGAAAAACCCTGCATACACAACCATGCAAACAAGGTTGATTTGCAAAAAAAAATGTAAACACCGAATCTAATATTGAGTTGGGTTCCAATTTCGTTTGAGCTGCTAAACATTAGCAGTTATTTAAGGTACAACACTGGTATAAGCCTGATTACAAAATTACCGAGATGGTAAAGCAGAGGTGTTATTTGACAAAAGTAAACAAAAAAAATCCTGAAAATGGGTAGGGGGCCTGGGTCTGCCTTAATAATAATAATAATAATAATGTGAACATTTATATAGCGCTCAAACACAGAAGAAACTGGTATCAGAGAGGACAAAGCCCCATGAACCTACTGGATGTTTAATTTTTTAAGGATTTACAAACTCTCCACATCCCCAGAAACAAGAAACTAGAGTTTTTGACACAATACAGGATACTTTCCTTGGTGGCTACTTCTCTTCTTTCAAGAACATTTTTAGGCAAAGGGAAAATCCTGAAATCAGGGAAAATCCTGAAATCAGGGAAAATCCTGAGAAATCACAGGCCTAGGTACCAATTATTTTCAACATTAATTCTGTCTGTAGTGCTCTCATAACAGAGAAAACACAAACCATGCCTAAACGGCAACTTTCTGCTAAGTGTTTTTTTTCCCCCTTTTTTTTCCTTTTCCCCTTTTTCTCAAGAGACTCTGCATACAGCTGAAACTTTCGCCGGTTGGTTGTTTAAGGTATATCTTGATTCAAAGAGCAAAATCATACTCGGAGAAGTAAGTTTTGCTAACAGTACCATCCCTTAAAGCATACTTTATTTATTACCAGCTATTTTGTTCCTAAGCCAGGGGTCTGTGATTATGTAAAATGAACCGCCCCCAAATCAAAGATGAAGGTTCAAGTAGCTCAGATTCAGCATAGGAAATTATGCGTGGAATTCCAGCTAAGATGTAAAGCAACTCTTAGACTCATGTTAGTTACATTTGGCTCAGGGCTGTTGTTTGACTTTGGACCAGTCGGGGATACAATTCGTAATTGTTGCTCTCCCAGAAAAGTGTACATGTGTGGGTGTCTTAACCAGGGAGACACACCAGTCAATGCATTGTGCTATGTAGATGTCAGTGTTTTATGCACTGAATTACTCGGGCCAGGAATCGGTATAGGATGAGGATACCATACTAGTAAGTGTACAACTACAACAACATCCTTTGAACAACAGCCAGCATAGTTTTGGAAATCTGGAAAAAGAAATGAGGGATATGGAATCCTCCAAGATCTGGAGGAAAACCCCCAAAATACCCACCTTTGCCTTCTCATGGTCGAGGATCTTGCCAATGGTGCTCATGAGTTGGGTCATGCACTCCAGCGACTCCTCATCCTTGGAGCACAGCAATTTGAAGATGCAGTCGTGCATGATCTGCTCGACCAGCATCTGCAACTTGAAGAGCTCCCCGATGAAGAGAATGTTGCCGAGCACGCGGCGCTTGTTCTTGATAAGCTTGAGTTCCAATTCCTCAAGTGCCACTTGCCGCTGGTCAACCTGTTTTAGTTTTATATTGGTATAATTAAAATGGTTGATTCACAACATAAATAAGGGGGAAAATCTCATAAGCTTTTAATTTCTTTAATTCGTATTTCAAGTAGATCACCCATTCAGTGTCATCCATGCTGGTCGTCCATGGGTCCCAGTTAATCAGACCTGGAACTTCATTCTTGTACTTTTCCTAAGTAAAGGGCATTTCCATAATAACATCAGCATGTTTATGGGAATATTGTAAAGGGTCTCCAAGGCCAAGACCAGGGTAACAGAGAGGTCATGGCCATGGCCTGCAATAACATGCAAAGACAATCAACCAAACAAACAAGTTACACATTCACACTTGGCATTAAACAAACCTGTTAGGTAAATGCTGTAACGAACCTGCCTTATAAAAATAACACATGGCCTTCCCCCAAGAAAAGGGATGAACAAAATTGCCACTGTGGTGTTGATTAAAGTGAAGTTACAATACTGGAAAAATCCCAGATTATACAATCAACAAATTATCTAAAAGCTTACTTGGTGTAAAAAGTACATGTAGGCTTAGCAATCATCCTGAGAAATTATTTCGTGTTAAGTTGTTTCATATAATAGAAAATACTGGAATTGTAATATCGAATTTACAAAAAATTGCCGGTCACCAACCTTGTTTATAGGTAAGATTTATGATTATGTCGGGAGACATAATCATTATAATATGCTTAGTCCTTTTTTGGTTGAGGGCGTGTGTCCTCGTTCTCAAGGAGTCAAATACAGACATGAAACCATTTGCTGCAGTAGATTTATTTGTTCCATTCATTTATTATCCAACAGCTCTTATTCTTGGTAGAATTAATCTCTAATTATGATGATGACATATCAATATGGTGGATGGTGCGTATTTAGTTGTAAAAAGAATCATGTTCAACAGGACATAAAACATGACGGTGTGTATATGTCACATACAGGCAACGCACAACACGTAGGCCTATCCAATATGTTTCCACTGGACAAATCTTATATATCAAAAGGCACCTTATGTTGATATATCTTTTTAAATATCTCGAGAACCTTATACTCTTCTAAACGGTGAGATAATACAAAAACTTTAACAAAAACTTCGATGGGAGTAACAACAAATTGGATGGGAATGCGGGAAACCCTGTCTCTTAGCATGAGCAAACACTTCATTCAATACACAAATATAATAAATGCAATTATCATATATCACATCCTGCATCACGCCTTATGGTACTTTAACATTATGCCTCTAAGCTCTTTACAGTACTTCTCAATCCCTTTAGGAGTTAGATAGCAACCATCAACAAGGTTAAATCGCCTTTGGGAATGCAGATGAACCTCTTGAGTACTTTCCTGTAAGACTTGCGTTAGGCATGTCATTGAAGCGTCTGACTCTGTGACTGAATGTTGAAACAGAAATTAAGTTGATCTGGTCTGACCATTTTCAATCTTTGGATCTCCCACAAAATGACAATTTTCCTCGGACGAATGTTACGCACTTTCAGTGCATCAAGAAACACCCAAGTATTTTGGACTACTACTGCTGGTGTGTCACTAGGACTACAGAGTTCATTTGTACTCAAGTCAATGCAGAAGAGGTCGATTTGATCAGTCCTCATGCCCCTCAAATAATGACTTAGACTATCAAAGATTCTATGGTAGGATAATCCTGAATGTCCCTCTACCTGGAGATCACAGCAATCTGGGACTCCCAATAACGCTTTAACTGACTGTTGGCGCGATTGTGCAACTCGAGAAAGTCGCGCAGGAAAGAAGTGACCCAAACAATGCGTTTTTCCGATTTTGTTTCAAATGATTCGCTAACTTTTTGTTAAAGCATGTGGTTTAGGATTCAATGCCAAAGCGAAACTACACAACTGTTTAGTTATGAACATATAATCCGTGAGCAAACTGAACTGACAATTGAGGAGGAATTACTCCTTGTCCCACATTTATTTTTTTGAAAACTAAATGGTTGAAATGAATTAATATTTCCAAATATACCAATGTTGCATCTTCCCACTAAATCCAATTAATTTCTCTGTACTCACCGGCAGCTTAGCAATGGATTCCCTCGCTTCTTCTTCCTCTTTCATGTCGGTCTTCTCCTTCTCAAACTCCTTCTGACATCGGTTGATGAGCAGGGTGCGGAAATGAACCATGCCTTGGCCAGAGCCCATCGGTGCTCTCAGCTGTACAGGATTAAAGCATTTCACAACATACAATAATTCATGCCCAACACACAATCAGTAAAATCGGAGCATAGATTATATCCTGTTTTAAAGAAAAACAAATCCTCAGTAGTGAGATATTTTACAAAATATTTTTCACAATCTCGGTTAACAAAATAAGCAAGATTCAATCAATCGTGTGTAATGAAGCTATTGATTTGAGGATGGTAACTGTTTTTTCCTTCATAATTTTCTCATAACATTGTGACCTACTTAAAACAACCTTCAACCACGAGTGTATTTTCTTTTTAAATCCAAACTGAATGAGCCACTGTAGCCACAGAGAGTTCCATTCTCACAATGTGATTAACACAGCGTGCAGTTGTTTCATAAAAAGTCACTTTTACCTGTGATAAGTCTCGGCATAATTGTGCGTACGTTTTGATGAATGCCTGTTCACTCATGATTGCCTGACAAAAACAAATAAATCAGAAGCAAGTTTTAAGTAACATGGTGTGGACAACATCATTATATGATTAGATGAAGGCGGAAGTTTTAGGTAACATGGTGTGGACAACATCATTATATGATTAGCTGAAGGCGGATGTTTTAAGTAACATGGTGTGGACAGCGTCATTATATGATTAGCTGAAGGAGGACATTTTAGGTAACATGGTGTGGACAGCGTCATTATATGATCAGCTGAAGGAGGAAGTTTTAAGTAACATGGTGTGGGCAGCGTCATTATATGATTAGCTGAAGGAGGAGATACGGATTTAAAGGGATTGATTAAATAATTTTAATTATTTCTTTATGAATTAAATAACTAAGAATTAAATAAGTAAGACGTGTAGCTTTGCATGGTGAAATGATGACTGTTTCCAGTGACACCATGTAGAAATCCTCTTTTGAGTACTAAGTTCTGTCTGAACCGGTTGGTTACAACTCAACGTTTCGATCAGTGTGCTCTGATCGTCTCCTGAAAACAATCAGAGCATACCGATGGTAATGTCAAGTTGACGTTTGTTGAATCTGATGCCCAGAAATGTTTATTTTCCGTCACATGTTGCTAACAACCTCATTGGACACGTGGACAGGATGAAAGAGGAAGGGGGTTGGGAATGAGACGAGGACGGTCGGTTATTGTTCAGTGCTGACCCACTGCTTTGGTTATTTTTCAAATCATGCCAAGGTTGAGGCCATAGTATAATCCAACAATAACATTTGCACACCAGGTTTGCTAAACAGATCACCATGTTTTACTTATAATACACATTCAAAGTCATATTTGGACACCCTGTTTTTCAAAGAATAACAAATTTGGACTCCTTATTTCCAAATCCTGGCTTATACTCTGGTTAAAGGAATCACCACAAAGCTCAAATGGAATGGGATAACTGTTATTGTCAAGTTCCGGATGTACACACTATATAAGGTGAGTGACAACACCTTAAGCACCTCAAGCACCAGACTATTTTGGACACTAGCCTATGTCTTTCATATGCAGCAGAGTGTCACCCCCAAAATGTCCCTATACACTATTGTTGTTCTATTGTTAATGGACCCCCCCCCCCGAAATCCTCTAAAGAATTCCTAAGATTCCTGGAATATAATGAAGATGTAATGGGAGGGGATGCACTCCGCTGCATATCATATGCTCATTCTGATTCACATTGACGTCGTGTAAGTAAATCAAAACGTTAATCAATACCGGTACCTTTTCAAAGACCAAGTCGACGGTGCATTTTAATCTATCCTCTGTGTCGATGGGGAAGCTCAGTACCTGTTCTTTCATCTTCACGAAGTTATTTGGGGTCAAATCGTTCAGAAGAGTCTTCATTTTGTACATGAGATCCTGTCAGAATATAAAAAGAAAATCCACTTTGCCAATCTGTGATTAACCAAAATCAATCGCCGTTCAAGACTTACCGTAACTTATCATTATGCTGTCTGTGAGCCGTGTTAAAGCATCTTTCATCACAGCTCATCATCCGATATATCTTCCGTATTATGTAATATAGCTTAACCATTTATTTACATTATTAGTGCATGTGATTTGTCTGTCCCATCTGTTTTTCTTCATATGCCACTGATAATTTTTGTCCCTACGCTTCTTCCCCACAAGCCATAATAAAGTGTCTGTGTTTTAATGAATGATTTGCACAGGGATTAATGTTGTCTTTTTTTTTTAAATATCTATTCAGATGTTTAATGTGCAACTTATTTCATGGGAGTATTGAAATTAATTACAAGGAAACCATGCATTGGTAAACTTAATTTCTGCTGTGTCTGGCATCCGTCCTAAAACGATTGACCTGTGAAAATTTGTCGCTTTACTTTGTGTAGTGAACGTGAACAATTTTAGAATAATGTATTCAGAAATGTTGATCGGGCGAATACGAATTTTGTTTTCATTCTAACAGGGAATTTTTGTTATTGAAATTCATCATCATCATCATCATCGGCATCGGCATCGGCATCGTCATCGTCATCGTCATCGTCATCGTCATCGTCATCGTCATCATCATCATCATCATCGACTTTACAGCAGATACTGAGGTAGGACTAAGTATTAATTTAAAACTGTGACCGTACTAGCTTAACATTTGAATATGGGGGTTTACAAATAATCTCACCTGATCGTCCATCATTAAGTATTGCTTTCTTTGTGTTGGATGCTGGAGCCCAGGTTCTGTCCTAGTCTTTAATTCTGAGTTTGGCTTACCTTGCAGCACAAGACATATACGCGCTGAAAGAGGTAGACTTAAATTTATTGAGATTATATGCAGATTTGTACAAAAAATGTCTTTGTCTTGAATGCGTTGATGGCAATAGTGAATGTCCAATGAAGGCCATTTCACCGTCATTTCTTTCAGGATATCAAGGATCCACTGAGATAATTATGTGCTCCCGTAGCAATCCTTTCATGCTGAGAATTAAAAATAATTATTTTTCAGTACTACAAAAATTACAATGAAGGGAGAGAAAAAAAACACACACTGTGGGCATGGGAGTGCGTTCTCCCCTCCCCTCCCCCCTCTCTCTCTCTCTCTCTCTCTCTCTCTTTTTCTCTCCTTTTTAATTTTTTTTTTAATACAATTTTGGAGTCATAGATAATGTACCCCCAAAAATTGATAGAATAATTTTTTAACTGGTTAGTGGTTGCCAAAAAAATCCAAGAAAACCCTTAAAAAGTGGCGGTCGGATACGACATTCTTTCCCAGAATGATAAAAAGTCAATCAAGTTAAATAATACCCCCCCCCCCCATTATTAGGACTACAAGAACAAGACCTATGTAGGCCTAGACGGTAAACTAAAAGCTCTATGTAATCAGTATGTCGCATTGTCACTGTAATTGTAAATGTAATGGCAAAACATAATACTTAATAGAATGCAGTGTTTTACAGAGGACCATTGGCATTGGTTTTGGAATTTGGCACCCGGACTATAAATTATAATCATGGCATCCGTGGTATATTAATATATACTACATACATGTCAGTCACAGGCTATTTAAAATAACATTTTACTTAAAGGGACAGTATCGCAACGATCAACTGGGCATGGAATCGTAGTGCTAGTTTTAGAATAATTCAGTGACAATAATATCCCACATTTATGATAAGATTATATTACCGTTGCTGTTGCATAAATGAGCCAGTAAATTTCAGTCACTGTGTTGATCTTAAACTAGGACACCTACTCCTAGCCCATGGACGATATATCGATAACGTTACTATACTACGAGTACGAGTCGTGTAGCACGTATACGTTATCGTTAGGAGAGGAGTCCCTGAGTAAAATCTAAACATGCTTCAATCGTTTTTATTTTCGGCATGTGCATTCTTTGTGGTTTCCATATGAAATAAATTTTTGTTTCATCAAAATCGGATAAACCGTTACGGAGTTATGATTTTTTTAAGATTAAAATATTGTGCCCTTTTTCATTTATTGCCCGTGTATTGTAGCTATGGGGCTAATGGCACATCAATTTTGTTTGGAAGATCCACCGTTGTCTGACTTGGACCGGGAGTCGCCGCCATCTTGGGTGTCATGAAACTCATGCAACCAAAACCAAGTGTACAAAATCTGCTTTCGGTCTTTGGCCTGAGCACTTAAACTTCGAAATCTTTTTTTATTTCACAAATATATGAATCAACCTTGGATTTTAATTACTAATATTGAGGGTTTATCTTTTTTGGGGGACCGAAAATCAAACTCAAAGTTTTTGAGATCAAGTTTGAGGCTCAGAAACCACGCGATTTCCGATCATTAGAGCTGGAGACTGTTTATTATTCATTTATGCAGACACACATATGCAAATTATGACGTATACATCAGCAGGACGAATCGCGAAAGCGCATTCTTGGGCGGCTAGCCCCCTCTGTGCAATTCTCACCACACGATCGTTTTTATGAATGGGAATTTACGTGCGCATTGTCCGCTGTGTGTCAGAAGCACTGTGCGGCATACTACTACTACTAGTTTAATACAGTCGTTTGACCAGTTCCGGATCATTGACCAGTTCCGGATCACTTCAACTTTGCAATAACCCACATTATTAAATTACTTCTTACATGACCAATTTCTGTTAATAAATGGGATGAATAACATCCAATAAGACAACACACCAAAAATCAAGTGCATGACATCATCGGTAGATAAATTACGGCCGGTTTTCTGACGTTTGTCTGCGATAACGATCATTATTTTCTTTTAAATGTTGGTTCAAAAACGCTGTTAAAACTCCTCTCACCTTTCAAATTTGAACGTCTGAGCAGATAAAGTTAATTTAAAATGCTTCCAATGTCTGAAAAGAGTTCACGTAAATACTGAGCAGTCGTCTTATTTTTTGAGGTGATAAAATTACCGAAATCGTATTTTTTTGTGACATCGTACCCTTGACCGGTTCCGGATCACTCAACATCTAAAAAAAATGGCAATTCAGAACCGAGCTGCGTCAATGGCGGGCGCGCTCTGTCAGGTAAAATCATACGGCTGTTTTGGAATGTTTAGTTATTTAGTACACTTGACGCGTACATTTTTGTATGTCGAGGAATGTAAAACTATTTCATCAAACAGCCGTCGATAACGTTACTTGTATTTTCAAGATGGAGGGCTGCAAAACGCTTTGATGTAGCACTAGCAGACGATCGTCAACATGTTTTGAGTAACATCTGCAGTTATAAATATTACTTTAAAAATACATTATTTTAACTGATTCTTGTAATAATATTGTTTTTTTTGTCAGAAAATGAAACTTTGAGGAAGGAATTGCGATTGTAAGAACAGATATTCAGGTTTGTTTGTTTTTAGGCGCGCTTCACTTTTTCATAAATTTGCCTGCGCCGTTGTTTGTTTTGTGTTTTGTCGCCGGGTTCAATTTTTGTGCTGCTCAGCTCGATCGCGGGACAGAAGCAATTGTTTTGTGACTGGGTTGGATCCCTTGCTCTATGTTTTTGGGTTGGATCGCTTCCGTGTCTTTTGACAACAAAGTCCCAAAGTTACAAAAGTCATAATCAGAATAAGACAGAAAGAAAGAAAAAGGTAAGTGCTTTTTAATGTTTAACTTATCAGAAATAATAATTTCACAAAAATGGGCCTAATTTTTTCTTTTGCTTTAGTTTATAGCGTTATGAAATGTATATTTTTTTGTTTATTTCGTTGAACGGTAACAACCTGCAGGGAACCTAACATTATGCCCAATTTTAAATTATTCATTAGGAAACCTATAGTCTAGTTAGCAAGTTGAATGCAAAATGGGTTAATCACCCGCAGGGGAACCTATGCTCAATTTTTTGGTTATATATTGGAATGCATACTGTACTTGGACCTTATTTAGTTTGCTTTGTTGAATGGGTTAACCATCCGTAGGGGAACCTATGCCCAATTTTTTGATTATTTATTGGAATGCATACTGTACTTGGACCTTATTTAGTTTGCTTTGTTGAATGGGTTAACCACCCGCAGGGGAACCTATGCCCAATTTTTTTAATCTGTATTGGGGCCTAATTTAAAAAAACTAAAAAAAACAATCGACCATGCAACTCTAATTAAATGAAACCAGGGCAACACTTGTCCCTTACAATAACATTGAGTGCATTCAAGACAGATGCAATTTTTTCTTTTGCTTTAGTTTATATTGTTATGAAATGTTATATTTTTAATCTCAAACAACACCATAATTTTTACAAGTTGTTAGGAATCTTAATCAGACCATAGGAGTACCATTTTTTGCATGTATAACATTCATTTTAATATTTTTTCTTCAGATAATGGGGAAGAGGAAGGGGACGCTGATGACTACCTTCAGTCAACCTTCGAAAAAGAGTAAGGGACGGAAAAGGTATTCAAGGGGCTTCCATACAAGATCACCCAACAGAGCATCAAGCATTGAGGAAGCAGTTCATCAGGTAGTTGAAAACAAAATGTCAATAAGGAAAGCAGCACGACAAAATAATTTGTCATATGGGTTTCTACACAGGAGAGTATCCGGTGATGTGAGAGATTGATAGCAGGAATGGTCCAGTGCCAATTTTTTAATGTTGAGGAAGAGCATGCTCTTGCTGGTGGCTGTCAGAAATGGCAAGAGAGGTATGGGATTGTCCCTGGAGATTTCCTTGATTTTGTTGAGGGACTTCTAAAGAAGGAGAGGAGGAACTTCAAGACCAGTAGACCCAGCTACACTTGGTACTACGGATTCATGGCAAGAAACTCTGATGTAGTTCAAAGAAGAAGGAATCGGTTCTTGAATCATCAAGAATAAAAGTAACAAGACAAAATCGATGCATGGTTCGAGAGTTACAATGAATTTGTGTCCAATCTGCAAATATTAGACAAACCACACAGAATCTGGAATGCAGATGAAACTGGATTTCAGATGGGAAGCAAGTCGGGAGCATGTGATAGGGACCCACCACATCGGAATATCCAGGTTCACTACCACATCTCTCGGGGATCCACAAAGCAGCGATTAACAGTGATGTTTGTGTGGTAGTGCAGAAGGAGCACTTATGCCACCATTCTTTGTTTTCCCAAAGCCACGTCCCAGCATATGATCCATTGGTTGGGTCAGCGAGAGGATCAGCTGTCCACTATACAAAGAAGGGATGGATGGATGGTGATACTTTCCTAAAATTCCTGGATCATTTTGACAGACATGCTGGTCCTGAGCGCCCGGTTGTTCTCCTCATTGATAGTGCGTCCTGCCATATAGATATCAACACATTTGACTATGCAGTTGCTCATGGCATTGAACTCTTTCGCATTGTCCCAAATGCAACTCATCTGATGCAACCATTAGATGTGGTATTTTGGTCCATTGAAGAGGCAGTGGAATACAACCGTGAAAAAAATACCAAGGAGCACCAGAAACCAATCAACAAAGCAACATTCCCAAGGAAGCTACATGAAACTGTTGCTTTCTACAAGCCTCTTACCATTGCCAACAGTTTCAAGTCTTCAGGATTTATCCCATAAACAGACAAGCCATTTCCAATGACAAGCTGAAGCCATCTTTGACGTTTCAGTCAAGCACATGCACAGCTGAGGCCGCCACAAGTGCCCCATACAAGGAGCTGATCATGCATTTCAGGTTTTCAGTCAGTTTTGAATAAAGACACGGTAACCAAATATGAGAAGAGAATGTCCCTTGTAAAGGGATAATGAGGAGACTTGCCTGTTAATGTTTCACCGCACTTTGAAACCTACAAACAGCTCAAAATGATAACTGTTCTGCCAAAAGTCTTCAGTACCACAGAAAGAGAGCCATGGGTTCTGTGGGCTGGATATGCTAATGGCGGCTGTTGAAAAAATCGGTGATACACCCAACAACCCCTCCGAGTCAACACAGCCTTCATCCCAAGCTTCCATAATATCGCCCATTTTGGAAGAAGCTCTACATTTTCCACAAGCTGCACCATCTCGTTCATCACAATCAAGAACTCTTGTGTCATCTTTGCCAAACAACTTAACGTCATCCAAAAGTCTGAGACAAATGGCCTTGCATAAGTTAGAAAAGGTTAGACACAAGGCACAGATGGAAAAAAATGCTAAGAAAAGGTACATGAAGAAACTGTGTAAAATCTACAAAGGTGAAGCAAGCGTCGCACACACAAATACAGAGACATTATGCTTTGTGTGCAACATTTCATATGAAAGCAATGTCCGTATGGGGGATAATCTGTTGTGGTTACAATGTGATGAGTGTTTTGAATGGATGCATCAAACATGTACTCCTCCAAGCCTTGCCTACGACCCAGAAGCACTGCTGCTGAAGATAGTAACACTAAGTTTGTGTGTGTCATAAATGTGTGTCATGAATGAAAACAGTTCGCAGTGTCGTAACTGATGGGGGGGGGGGGGGGGGTTGCAGCCTACAACATATGGTTTATCCCCAGGGTTTATCCAGATTTTAGAAATTTGATCTGATCCCCTCTAGTTCAGTCAGAATGTTTTTGTCCTTGCCTCTCCTCCCATAGCTATGCCACTGACAGCTTGCATGACATTTTTTCTTCCTTTTTATCTAATCTTGTACATTTTAAGTGAATGTATATTGTATAGGCCTATACAATATTCTGTAAGTTATAAATATGTTGTTGCCAATGGTATGTTTATGTGCCTTGTAAATAAAAGTTTTGTTTATAATGAGCCGAGTATGAGGGTCCCAGTTGCCTTATTGCACGCACACAAACACTCGGTATAAAGCAGCGCCATAAATAAGAATAAGCTGACACATGATAAATTATTTAAATGTCAGATAATTTCCACTTCTTTTTCAGCCTGGCTGGCAGCAACATCAACAGGAATGGCGTACAGTACAGAATTGTAAATTCTGTTATTAAAACTACCATGCATATGAAATAAGGCCACCAGTAACTACTCCCCGAAACATTTCTACCAGTTGACCTGGAATATACAAACCTCCATGACAAAGATGCAACTCTTGTATGGATTCCACCATTGGAGTCATTTTCAGAAGATGCACATAATTTGATTACAGATGCCAAGAAGCACTTACAGTTACGCAGGACATTGCAGGGTTGCCAATTAGGGCATGCACCAAAGGGCCTTGGTGCTGCATTTGAAGAAATAATTCAATCTGGCGGGAACATATATGCACAAGCTACTGGAGAGCCACTGAGTTTTTCTCCTTGGCCTTCTGTATTTGAAAAAGGTGGGGACAGTAATACCATGTACATTTATTGTAGTTGGAGAGAGACCAGGTTTAGGTGACATTTTGGTGAGTGCATTGAGAGCTATGCCAGAGGGAAAATGTATGAAATTAATGTCTCAAGATGGAGCAGTGCTTTGGGGGTAACAAGATAAATTAAAAAACAAACACTTGCACCAAGTCCACCAGCTTTCTTTCAGCACAGTGACCATCAAGAGAGTTTGTTATGTGTACAGGCTTGAAAACTATTCATTCCATCATAAAAATTGATGTTAATTACATTTGTATTAATTTTTTTAATCATCATCATCATCATCATCATCATCATCATCATCATCATAATCATCATCATCATCATCATCATCATCATCATCATCATCATCATCATCATCATCATCATCATCATCATCATCATCATCATCATCATCATCATCATCATCATCATCATCACCATAAGCATTATCATCTTCGTCCACTTGCCATTACAAATATTTTGTATTGATATTACTCTAGTGAAACTGCTGTACTGTATCACTATCAGTTTATTGAAATCTCGAAGATTGGCGTAGATTGGTATTACTAAGGGTTGTACCATTCCTCTACGGGCCGTGTCACACAAGGCTGTTTTACAAACAACCAGTTCCAGACAATCCCCAAGAAGAAAAACAATTTCAATTTTCAATGTTCACATAATCTTTTGGGGGATAGTAAGACATTGTCACAAAGAAGATGTTTTGTGATATGATGAGGCATGCGCCTAGTGTAATTAGTTAGCCTGTAAATATTGCCTTGTGTTACAAGGCACTACTCATCTAAATACAATCCAAGCTGCAAGTTACATTAGACCTTTATCATGGTGCAGCCATCTTGGGGTTTTTTTTTTCATTTAAGTCAGTGTATATAACCAAACCGAGGCTGAAAAGAGAAACAGCCTGGTCCTATTTTGTGAAATGGGAGTTAGAACGTGCAGGGCCTATTGTATATACATGTACAGTGGACCTGGCCTTGATGGTCACTGTGTGATAAAGGTCTATTACAGGAAAGGTAAAACAATATAACTTTAATATTGCTGAATTATTGGGATTGAAAGCTAAATTTACATACAGTTAACTCTTGTAGGCTACTTGCACCAATTATCCTGAGAAATATTTTGGTCTGATTTATCAATATCTCAAGAAAACAGGTTTAAAAAAAATAAAACGTGGAACTGTTACCTTCAAAATGTGTGCACATACTGTTATTTCTGTATGTTAGATTTTTGGTATGTCTCTTGTAAATGCCTTTAAGCCAAGTTAAAAAAAAAACTTTCTCGTTCCCGACTACATCCTTTTTCACGGCAGCATGGATTTTTTCAACATCGGAAAACATCAAATTAAGCATAAACAAAATTCCCATCTTCGAAATAATGGGGCCTCCTGATTTCCTTTTTCAAAAAACCTGGACGAGTAACTGGTTTTTATTTGACTTAACCTAATACTTGTTAAAAATAATGACCCAAGTACAAACTATTACAAACAAACAACACAAATAAACTTAGTAAAATAAAATAAACAAGTATAATTTATTCATGTACAGTACCTGATTAAAAAAGAGAATTTGGGTGTGGAATCGGTCTAGTACAGGAAGGCAAAAGGGCAATGTTATTTACACAAAATAGTAAAAGCCAAAATTGTATTTAAATCAAAATTTATATTTTCTTTAAATTAAGTGTGAATTTATTACACAAAAGTAACTTTGATGGGTGTATTGCTCAATTTGGTATTGGGTTGAATAAAGTCTTAGGGCCCCAAGTCACATGGGCATTGTCTTAGGCCAAGTAAAACAAGAAGCAGTTAATCGTCCAGTCTGTTTGGAAAAAGGAAAGAGGCGGCATTTGTTTTCTGCCAAGATGGCAGCAGTTTTGCCCACTTGATTTAATAAACCAGTCTTTCCTCTTCCATTGGCTACAATTTTTTGTGCGGAATTGTTCATTTTTAAACATTAAACAAAATTATTTGTTTCAATTTAAAAAAAAACAATAAAAAATCCATTCAGCCGTGAAAAAGGATGCGGGCGGGGACGAGAAACTGCCTTTTCTTTTTACTTGGTCTTACTTTCCCCTATTTTTCCTATCCCCAAGAATATTATTTCGCCAGGACTTTTTAAATTCAGGAGCCAACTAGCTGGATATATTTTTCATCAAATTTGTTTATCAAACAATTATGGGAACCAGTTAAAATCGATATAAATTACATGGCATTTTCGCTGGTGAAAGGTCCAAGCCATATTTCTGCTAAGCAACACTTTTCTGAGCTTAATAATTAAGTTTGTGTACTGAGCCGACAGTTTTATGAATGGGAGTGTGGGTTTGCAATAGAGGGCGCTCTACTGATCCGGAATAGAAGCAACTGATTCGGAACTGGTCAAACGGATGACGACACTTTTCTCAAAGCCTCTTCCAAAATATTAATCTTTTTTTGTCAATGGATATTTGGTTAGTTTTATGACATGTTTAGGTAAACTGATTGACA
Source organism: Zoroaster sp. YZ-2022 (assembly GCA_029582265.1). Classification (NCBI taxonomy): domain Eukaryota; kingdom Metazoa; phylum Echinodermata; class Asteroidea; order Forcipulatida; family Zoroasteridae; genus Zoroaster; species Zoroaster sp. YZ-2022. Next base: position 18,811,807 of record CM055836.1, read on the forward strand.
TATTTCGTTTAAGTTGTCGAAGAAATTGCGACGAACGCAGCGTGAATTCAAAATGTGATCCGGAACTGGTAACGGGGCTGTACTACTGATAGTGATGGGCTAACCGATTCCAAGCCCTGTTGAAAGTCTGCTCTAATCGTGATGATACTGTCCCTTTAACAATCACACAACTGCCCCATTACCCTATATGTATTCATACTTACTTATTTGATATTTTCCTACACAATCCTGTCCTGTGAGGGAGTATTATTATAACGAAGTGTCAGCAGATCCAACCTGATGGAGACATTGCGTACCGCCGTGTGGGGGAATTCCCTCAACAATGACGTCAGTATTCAACCTCTTCCCCTGGGCGTTTGAGCAAAATCTGTCAGTGACGTAAGGAGACCGGGACTAAATACTGCACATTGCAGGTAAATATTAATTTCATCATGATTCGGGATTCTATTTCAGTTAAATATATTTCTTTCTTTCTTTTCAAGTTAAATAGTAAGACCAGTCAGCGGTGTGGAAAGCGATAACTCGATAACGAGGTCAACCATGGGAACGTGGAAGCCGATGTCATTGTGAAATATTTAGGGAATTCCCCACGTGACGGTACGTAATGCCAATCAGTTTGGAGTCTCAATATTATCAGCGCAGCAAAATTTTCTTCTTCCTTGAAAGTATCAGATTAGAGCTGCCGAGAAACTTCACCTGTCTGTTAGACACCCTCGCAGGAGAGGATTCTGGAGGAAAATATCTAATTCAAATAATAAGTATACGGATTGTGGCCTGTAGCTATTTCGACGCACTCGTAAAATGACGCACTTACCTTTTGTTTTGCATTTCCCAAATACCTTACAAAACTATGGCGTGTGTTTTTACTGGTTGCAATATAACTTAAATGAGTCATGCTTTTTATAAAAGCAAAATCAAAGGGAAATTGTCAGACTGTCAAACTCAAAGGTAACTGTAACGTTATGATTTACTGGGAATTCAATAAATTATTTTAAGTTACTAAGTTTAACCATAATGTTATGAATAGCACCACCATGATCACCAATTTTACTGTTAGATACATATTTTAAGGAATGAATATTACTTGATTATTTAGCTTTGCATGGTAAAAAGGATAAGTAAAGACTGTTTGCGGTGACACCATAGGAAAATTCTATTTTGAGTAGTAATTAGTTATACTCTGATCGTCTTCAGGAGAAATTGGGCGCACCCCTGGGTTGCACAGCTTCACCCTGCTTTCAGACATCATTTTGGGGGCAGAACGGTTGCGAGTTGATAAAAAAAAATCTTGCAATAAACAAAAATTTTATTTATTTTTTAAACCCCGCTCGAACCAAATTTCAGGAGCTCCAGGCCCACTGGTTCTAGACGCTCTCTTATGAATGTTTTCAAGTTTGTGAAGTATTGTGGCTAATGATGCTCAGCACCAGAGTTGTTGACTCGAGTCGGTGACTCGGACTCGAGTCCGACTCGAGTCGCCAATTTTTGTGACTTGCGACTTGACTTGACTTGGACAAAAATGTCTTGTGACTTGACTTGACTTGAGTAAATTTGACTTGACGACATTTCAAGTCATCATGTATTTTAGGTTGTTTTATTACATGTATTTTTCTGGTCAATCCGGCCACGGCAGCCGAATACTTTTGTGACGGGAAAAAAATGCCGTCGCGAATTTTATATCTATACGTAATACATAATAATAGTGTATACTGTACACGTATGTGCCTTGTACTGTAAAGTGTACGCTACATGTCTAGTCTTCAACACAATCCGTCGTAGTGGAAGAAGTGGGCTATTACTGGTAAAGGCATTGCATTAATATTCAAAATAATTTATACAAACGGCTGGAACGAGGTTATAGCGACATTGTTAATTGTATTAAGAATTTGTCAAGTGTTGAACAAATTATCACAAATTTTTCGTAAAACAAAACCGAATAGCTATTTTGACTCAAATTATGTTTATTATGTGTGTAATCATTAAAGGGTACATTAAAGGGAATTTTAAAATATTTTACGAACGTCATTTTTAAATTCTCCTTACATCACCTATGCAAGCGTTGTCAGAGTTGTCAACACAGAATCACTGGATTTCATGCACAACGTTGTAATACACTGGATCCGGAGTCCGTGATTTTAACAAATGTATTGTTTGTGACAATTAACAGCGACCGAATAACTAAGAAGCAGCAATTACTAGTTTTTGGGGCGTATACAAAATTTATCTTCTTCCAAATTACCAAATTCCGAGGCCCATATAAGAGTGTAAATTACCATCCGTCGGTTTCCGTCCTGGGAGAAAAATGAATTGTCCCGCGTGTAACAGCTTCAACCGTCTGCAAATTTTCGTACAAATATTGAAATGAACCACTCTAAATACATGTTACCTACGCTAGATTGATAATTTTCAGATTAAAAAAAATTAAAACCTCAATCGCTTCTTTCTATACTTTCCACACAACCCCCATAATTTCTGGACCGAATTGATGAAAAACTACCTGGTTCCCTGTTTTGTAAATAACATTGAATTCAGATGCGGACACCAACAAAAACAATGACGCACTACACAATTTGTGAAGCGTTAACGTCATACTTGGATTTGTTTGTGAGTTTCTGGTCTTCAATAGTCATTTATTTACCTCCCATCATGTTATCACTTGTTTTTCATTTATTTAATTCAATCAGCAACTTATATTAATGAAGTAAAATACGTCTAAACATCTTCAATAAAGTGTCAATCTTTAGGCCTACAGTGTACATTTGAGCCTATACGTTTCACCATACATTTCCCTTCACATGTACTGCACGATACACGGTACACGTGTGTGCGTTTGTATAGTTTTGTAGAAAATATTGCCCGATGATTACAGCGAGGTTTCGCGGCTCATTCGAGATAAATGTGTCAATTATGTATATCCTATAAACAACAAATGACAAACACTGGATTTATTCTCACTGCCAAGACAGGGAACATGACAAACAGAACATTATTATAGGCAAAAAAAAAAAAGGCTCCGGTTTCTGGTGATCTCCGTGCGCGTGGCCTCAGCTAGACCTGCACGTCGGCATTTTATTTTACTATTTTTTGCTATGAAACGATGTCCAATCGCAGCCACACTTTTTCACATAGGGGTATAAACGTTTGGCTGATTTGTGAGTCCTCTCTTAGCCACCATACTTTGTATAATTGGAAATTTGGTCCCCGCCTACACATGTAAAAAAAAATTAAACAAACAAAAAACAAAATCGCGTCACCTCACCAATTTTGAAACTGGAGACTTTTTTAAGCCTTATTCGGGACGATAAATGACTTGTGACTTGACTTGACTTGTGACTTGACTTGACTTGGGAAAATTTGACTTGTGACTTGACTTGACTTGAGAAAATTTGACTTGAGACTTGACTTGACTTGAGAACATTTGACTTGTGACTTGACTTGACTTGAGAAAAAATGACTTGGTTACAACACTGCTCAGCACTGCGTGTTGAGTGCTTTATGACAACTTTGTTTACTTTTTGGGGGTTTGCAAGTAAAACTGTAGAATACTCTTCAAAATTCAGGGTAGACGTACTTAATAATTTTGGGTATGATTTTGTATAGGCCATTAAAATTATTGGACAATATATACTGTCGCCATCCCCCCCCCCCCCCACTCTACAGTGTAGGGGCCTTCAGCATTCAGTCACATTTTTATTTTTAAATAATTTATTTATGGGTCATTAAAAAGTAGTGTCTCCCACTCTAAAAAGTGGAGGATGCCCCCCGTACCCCACCGATCGACACTGATAATCAGCACATAAGTGACCAGCATAGCTCTAGGGCTTTCACAAGTTATCTGCTTGGATAAGAGTACTTCATCACCTAGATTTATTGTGCCAAAAAATATTGTTTTAAAAATTTCCACTTTTTGTACATGTGGGGCTAGGGCCAAGGGTACCGAGGGAGTCCAGTGTATTGTCCCTAAAATGGGGTTAGGGCCAGCCTATTTCCCTGCGAGTCTCGCTTTGGTCATGCGTATGAGAGAAAAACAATATAGATGCAGGGGTATAATGGCCTAGTATATAGGGCCAAAAACTTCACCGCTCGAGATGAAATGGTAAATATTGCACAGAGCTAGATAACATCAAATACAAATGGCAAATGGAGCCTCAGTCAGCAAAAGCGAGCCTCAGTTGGCAAAGAAAAATCAACAGATCATTCCATCACACCAAGCTTGTAGATTTTTTGCCAGGGGTGATTTATTTTTGAATGGGAAATTTTTAATACCTGTTTTTATGCCTGTTCTGTAAAGACACTAATTTGTTCTTTGCTGATTACAAACACAGTGCTACACGTATAAGCCTACATTATGAACAACTAAATCTCATTGACAGAAAACGACATAATGTAAACACATATAAACACAATGAAATAAAAATTCAATGAAAATGTTTATTTTATGTAAAGTTTTATTTATTTTAATTATTTTTTTCTTTCTTTTTGTAATGAACAGGACAACATTTAAGCATATATTCCATCAGTGATATTCAAATAAAAAGATGGCAACAACATTTCAGGCAATGATGGGCAAAATTGAGGGTCACCTGGAGTGCTCAATTTGCACCCATCGGTTCAGGGAGCCCAAATTGCTCAACTGTCATCACACGTTCTGTCTGAAGTGTCTTCAAGAACTAAGATCGAGTCAGGTTCCGAGGTACACAAAGATTATATGTCCTTTGTGTAGAAGGGAAACCATGTTGACAAAAAAAGATGTTGCTGATCTGCCCAATAACTTTGACATGATGGCCTTAGTGGAAGAGTTTACAAAGCAGGAACAACTTCTTAAAGAAAAATTCAAACAAGAAGTTGCAAACCTGGTCGCAAAAGTTGAAAGGAGAAAGACAGGACTACAACTGGCCATAAAAGATACTGACGAATCACACAAGAAATTGGATGCCATGTTTGGTGGCACTTGCTTGAAAATCTTTTAAAAGGCTGACAAGGAGGTTACCAGGATAAGAGAAGAAGAGCGGAAACTGAAGCTGGAGGCAGAAAAGATTTATGAAGACAGGGTCAAGTCTTTTAAAACTTCGAAGGCCACAACCAGCAAAGAGGTGATCCATGTTGAGTGTAAGCTGGAGGAGGTGAACCAACTCATGAAACGGGAGGATTGCTACGAGAGCTCAGATCTCAAACAGGGGATTATTGATACCCTGGAAGAATTAATGGGAGAATGGCCGAACATGGTCTCCGACAGCTTGGCCTTCATGGACTTTACAGAAGGTGAAGAGACATCACTTGGGAAGCTGGTGGTGCAAGATGAGCTGGACTCAGAACTGAAGAATAAGAATTTACCTGGACACACGAGTACAAGACAGAAGCAGCTGTTGCAGATGCAAGAGCAATGCATGATGATGCGGGATCAGACTCAGGTGAGACTATTCATAAAGTCATCGGCCGTTATTGTTTTGTGCTATTTTCCGGGAAAAAAAAATTTCAATCGGAAAATTGCAGTTTTTCCTTCAGTAAAGGGAAGACAGATATTTAAGGATATGAAATTTTTACTAGGCAACCATTGAAAACATTTTGATATTTTTCCCCAAATTTGAATAGAAATAGAAGAATGAAGTATATTTGGTTGGGGAAATGTACATGAAATGTTGTTTTTGAATTGTTTTTTTGAGTAAAAGTAATCCTTATCAAATACTTTTTGTCGAATTTTGCATTTAAACATTCTAAAATTGTGATGTGCATACAGGATCATGAGAAGTTGGACGAGGCGGATAAAGTTGACCAGAATACACTTAAGAAGGGCAACAAGTGGAAGCTGCAATATACTTACAAGAAAGGTGAGTGGAAAAATGTCTTTTTTGCACCTCAATATCTAATGACTTGGGTGTCGTGCATGACTATAATAAAACATGGTGTAATACGTATGAGGGGTTCTTAATGATGATGTTGATGATGATGATGATGATGATGATGATGATGATGATGATGATGATGATGTTAAAAGATTTGTGAAACAAAGTTCTTTCAAGATTGGCGTGATATGGCATGAGATTATAGACCTTATATAAGTATAGACAATGTGACTTGTGACGTCTTGTACCAAAACCAAAACATGATGCACGCGCACCTAGCCATGGTTATTATGGTTGTATTTGTAAATTATTCCAATTACACAATACAGTAACCAAATAAAAAAAGAGTTTTTGCTCCAGTTTTCTCAGAGAATAGCCAACCACCACTAGTGGCAGCATTTCTCCTTCTCAGTGGAGTTTGACCCGAGGAGATTTTGTAAAACTTAGCACATTTCCTTATTTTTTGGGGCGGTTTGTACAGCCAGCACACAGCAGCTCTCCAAGCATTGTCTCGGGATGGTTTTATTCAACTCTTTTGAAAATATGAAAACATTGTCGCTATTAATTTCACTGAAAAGTGCAATTTGATGTGAGACAAAAGTCACGTCATTTGACCGCATTTGTAAACATAGGTCACATCGTCAAATCGTCTATAACACTTCAAATATACAGAGTGTGCCAAAAAAGTGCAACATTCAGAAAACAAATAATTAAAAATGTTTAATTTTCTTCAATGAAATTATATTTTACAATAAAGCCTGACTATTTCTCAATCCACCCCTTTTTACCTATCCCATTTGGGTCCCTAGATCCAGAAATACAATCGATTAAGTGAAAGGGTGTAAATTTTACTTGGGCCACTCTCACCTGGACATGCTGAATCTGGGTTATGCATTTATAAACTTGAATTTCATGATGTATGAAGAAGACATTTTAATTTGATACCAGAAACATAAGTGATACTTTTACCATGAATTTCATTATTTATAACATAAAGAAGACATAATGTATTTATTGATGTGCACTTTACTTGTAAATATTTACAAAGATTGTTATTTTATATCTGTGTAAATAACACAAAAGTGTGCAATATCTTTAATTTACCTGAAATGGTATTATTTCAGCAAAAAGGGATCATTAGATCATGTTGTTATGTTATACATGTATTGAAAAGAAGAAAAAAAAATTGATTCACATTGAGCACCAGTTTGGTGGATACGTGCGCTATACCCCTGATAAGGTTCCCAACATACAGAGAGGCCCAACGAGAATTTGACATGCTTCCCCAATTTTGCTCTAGTTTCCTTAAAAAAACATCGGAATTGACCGGGGAAAAAGTTTCATGTCCGCTAAGAAACTGTTCTACCTATGACATTACACCAGGTTTCCATCAAAGTGTTTTTTGCCTTTCAAAAAATTCTGCATAGTAAGAGGCATAACCATGTAGCTTGCTCTATGCTCACACTGGGCTATTTACCGGGAATCATATTCCAACTTTTTTTTTTTTTAAATTAATTTAAAAAAAAAAGTAATTGACCGTTGTCAGATGCCTGTCTAGTCAGAATTTATCCACATGTACAGTCATGGCCATACCTAGTCTTGGTGCAAGACGTTACTCGTGACTTTATACGTACATGCGCCGATCCGCTGTGATTTGATAAACAACCGCCGCTGCGGGCGCCATTTATTCCTGTCCACGGCCGCGCCACATTCGGCCTTGATCGTAAAAAATTGTATAGCGCCAGCTACGGTGGGTGATTTAGGACTGGCGCGGGATTGTGTAACCAGGATCCGCATAATAACGGTCTTGCACAAGACTAGGCCATACCATGTAGCTGTGGGATAATAGTACTTATTCTTAACCATCAAGAAATGTTCGTCACCTAGCAGTTTTATGTTGTCTTTTCTTCACTGTACAAAATATAATAAAGATGAACACATTGACTGCAAGTATTGGCTCATTAATGCAGCAGCAATGGTATTACGACCTTATCATTTTGGGTATTATTTTCAGTCACTGAGTTAATCTAAAACTAGTACTCAGATTTCATGCCCTGTTGATCGTGATGATATTGTCCCTTTAAACAAAACAAAACAAGTATTTTTTGTCTGGGTCCAGTCAAATTGCAAGTAAACAAAACTGTGACTTGACTCGAGTGAACAATTCTAGGTTTTGAACCTAGCAGTGCCCAGGGCTTTTAAATTAGCCCTATTTACATTCCATGAAATGCCAGGGCTGATTTAATCAATTTATATTTAATTTAAATTTTCTCTTATTTTTGTTTTAAAACAGACCAGTGGAGCCCTCTGAACCCTGATGGGAAGAGGAAATATGATCGTGACTTCCTGCTGCAATTTCAGTCAGTCTGCATAAAGAAACCTGAAGGGCTACCACACATTCCGGGCATTATTCTGGATAGGGTAGGCATATTGGTTGGATCATTATTTAACAAATGATACTTTTAGTATTAAGGGTTATGTACTTGCATATACTTACGTCCATTTGCATCAGGATTATACACTAACACTTTTAAAAGTTTCAGCCTAGTCTGTCCACATGTTTTTGAGAATTTAAAAAAAAAATTATTACGATATACGACACAAATAAACATCACAGTCAACAGGGGCAGTGATCACACACACACAACGCTCACAAACCAGTTTTGTGTCCTTGCCTGGAAATTCAGTAAATTTGGCAGCAGAAACCATACTTGCTGTTGCTTCTATGTACTAGGGATGGAGACAAAGAGACCATTATGAGGATCTGTGTCTCCACGCTTCCTGGGTGTACGTGGGATTTCTGCTGTCGGTATATGGAGGCTGAATTGGCTGTTGATTCTCGCTGTGGGTCAGCCAGTGGCGGCCGAGGTCATGCTTTCGCACAAAGGAGTGCGAACAGTAGGCTATTGGTGTGGGCACCTTGATCAGCCTCCCATTCCAACCATGTTGCTACTCCACGTTCTGCAATTTTCTAGGGTATCAGTCTTCGGACACGACCTATCAAATTATCCATGGAATGGTTTCAGTACGTTTGTGTGGACTATACCTTATAGAAGCCTATGCCAGGGGCTTCTCTGCGGGATCCTAACAGTGTTGTAGTCATGACCAGAAAGTCCAAGACCGAGACCTTGTGGTCTGAGACCGAGGGAAAGACTCAACAGTCCGAGACTGAAACCAAGTAAGAATGGTCTCTAGAACTACCACATCACTGAGAAACTTGGTGATGCGAGGTATGCCACATCATAATTGGACTGTAACTTTGGGGACACTCCAACCCATCAAGCATTGACCCTCATCATGACCACTCTAGTACCAACTAGACTGCACTGATACTGAACAGCTTTCTTGAGGTGTTTTCTAGCTGTTCGTGGGCCACTTCAAACCTTCTTTCCAGTTCAAGGAAGTGATCTGGTGCCCCCACCGACACTTCCAGTAGAGCAGTACTTTATATCAGTTCAACAGGTAGTTTGACATCTCGTCCAAACATAACCATATATGACGTCATGCTTGTGCTTTCTTGGGGTGATACATGATACATTATCTGTAGCTTTGTATAAAACCTACACAAGAACCTGATTTCCCTTTCTGAACGCACCGATTTTATTCTATGTATGGTTGAGTGGTGGTGTTGGTGGTTCACTGTAATTACAAAGACAAAAAACTTAAATAAATAACAAATCTACATGAAAACATCAATTAATTAATATACTTATTACTTAGATGCGTTCGAGCCTGCGCTAGACATGTATGTAAACAATCATTTAACCAAAGCACATGGAAACTTTTACCTAGTAACGAAAATTTTTGATTGCAAATAAACTTAACAAATCATTATGAATATCATAATTTCTGACTTTACGTAAATCTACATGCTTACCGATTGTGTTGGAATCTGGAACTACATGATTTGGGACTTTAGAACTGATCTTATCTCACAATAATTGGGACTTAAATTTGCAACATGTCAATTGTTTACTGATTATCGGAATCATGAAGAAATTTACCTTTGACCTTAACTTTCTTGACAACAGGGGGCGCTATACCAAAAGACTGCCCAGCTAACATGCATACGTTGGGCCGACGTTGGTGAACGTCGGATAAGTCAGCGTCAATATATGGACGTTGTACGGACGTTAGATGAACGTCGTGAAGGTCGGGGTAAATTTACCAACGTTGCACTAACGTTGGAAAATGTTGTGCAGTATAATAGGTCTATTTTCAATGTTGGCACAACGTAGTTATAATTGGACAACCTAACGTCAGCGCATCATGGTTGTGCTGACGTTGGCAAATGTTGTTGAGTATACGAAGTCGATTTCCAGCGTTGGCACAACGGAAGTTTAAAATGGGTAACCTTACGTCGGCGCATCATGGTTGTGCCAACGTTGGGAAAGGTTATGCAGTATACGAGGTCCTTTTCCAACGTTGGCACCACGTACTTATAATGTGGGCAACATAACGTCGGCGCATCATGGTTGTGCCGACGTAGGCAAATGTCGAGTATATGAAGTCGATTTCCAACGTTGGCACAACGGAAGATTAAAATGTGCAACGTAACGTCGGCGCATCTTGGTTGTGCCGACGTTCGAAACGGTTATGCAGTATACGAGGTCCATTTCCAACGTTGGCACCACGTACTTATAATTTGGGCAACGTAACGTCGGCGCATCATGGTTGTGCCGACGTTGGGAAAGGTTATATGCAGTATACGAGGTCGATTTCCAACGTTGGCACTACGTACTTATAATGTGGGCAACGTAACGTCGGCGCATCATGGTTGTGCCGACATTGGGAAAGGTTATGCAGTATACGAGGTCGATTTCCAACGTTGGCACTACGTACTTATAATGTGGGCAACGTAACGTCGGCGCATCATGGTTGTGCCGACGTTGGGAAAGGTTATGCAGTATACGAGGTCCTTTTCCAACGTTGGCACCACGTACTTATAATGTGGGCAACATAACGTCGGCGCATCATGGTTGTGCCGACGTTGGCAAATGTTGTCGTGTATACTTTCGTTAATGTTGTACAGTAAAATAGGTCTATTTTTAACGTTGTTACAACGTAGTTACAACAACAGTGCATACGTTGTGCCGACGTTGGTAAAATTGTACATTATACGAAGTAGTCGATTTCTACCTTTGGTACAACGTAATTATAGTTTGTGCGACGTAACATACCGTCGGCACATATTTCCATTAAACATTTTGTTCTATTTTGGTTTGTGTTTGGTAGCTAATCAACATTTCCGTTGCAGGGTTATTACCCATGTAACGGGAATTTTTATTGGCTACAAAAGAAAAACCCATAGAACATGCAGCCTCTTTCAAAATGTTAATGGAGATATAGATGGTATCATTTTTGTTAGTAAACTATAGTTTGTATACTAATTGTGGATTATTTACTGTACACTCAATATTACATCATGTGTTTTATTGACTAAAGTTAATAACTTGGATACGCCTAACGTTATTAATTCGCATGCGTGTACATGTACACTTACTAGTAGGCCTAACATTAGGCCTAGCTGTAGAAGGTCTAATGTTAGTCACAGCCACATTAACAATAACAATGGTGATGATGGCATACATTATGTGCGTACTGACACTTATGACTACCAGCAGTTAAGACACGATGACTTCAATATCAATGTCAATGATGTGAGGGAAGTAGTTGATGGCAACACTAATGTGATTACCCAAGTTAGAAGACCTAAGACTGATTCAAATTGTGAATATTTAGTGGATACTGAGTCTGGTTCAGACTCTGAATCACATGATGGCATTTTTGGAAGTGTTGATGACCACAGTCCTAGTGTAAAGGAACAACTCCTTGATTGGGCAGCGACAAGCAACACACCGTTGTGTCATGTTACCAGCCTTCTACATATCATTCAACCACACATTCCATGTTTACCCAAAGATGGCCGTACCCTGCTCTCTACAAGCACGGCAAAGATAAACGTAAAACAAATTAAAGGTGGGGAGTACTTTCATTTTGGCATTACTCCATATGTTACTACGTTATTAAGTAATCCAGAAGTTGTGTCACCTACATGTACAAAAGTCCATTTGACTATTCAATGTTTTGTTCTTCTTCTTCTTTCGTGTAACATCGGAACCTCAGAGGTCCAACTCAGTGTCTTGTAGCCATGCCTTCGTCTCTGGTCCTACGTCAAAGAGGCTGGCTTCCGAGGGTGGTCTGTATAGGGGGCAGGTGGTTATTATGTGATTGGCAGTCTGCTCCGGGTCGCCGCACTCGCATGCAGCGCTGTCTGCCAGGCCCCACTTCTTCATGGAAGAGTTGAAGCGACCAACCCCAGTTCGTAGACGGTTCAACAAAGTCCATTGCCGGCGTGGAAGATCGTCTCCTCCTATGGCGCCATCTCCTGGATCCCAGATGTAGTGGTGGATGCGGGATGGCCCGGCCCTCTCCCACTCCTGCTTCCACGCTGCCGCCAGCCATCCATCTCTGGACAGGTCCTCAGTAGTGGAATGGAGCATCTCTTGTGCCACCTTGTTGTAGGGGTGGTGGGACTTGAGTCTGCTTGGGGGCGCTGCTGTCGTTGTGATATTGTGCAGGATGTGCCAGTCGTATTTCTGGGCTTTCTTTGCCAGGGCGAGGGTGACAGCCTTCCGTCGGAGGCCAGCCGGAGCGATTCCCGCAAGGACTGGCAGAAAGAAGACGGGTAGGCTTCAGGCATCCAGTTATGATCCGAAGGGCGTTGTGTATAGCCACGTCAACCTTTCTTGCATGTGGGCTTCTGCACCAGGCTGGGGCGCAGTATTCCGCTACAGAGAAGACCAGGGCTTGGGTGGATATCCGCAGCGTCTTCGCAGAGGCTCCCCAGGTCGTGCCAGCAAGGCGACGGATCAGCGCGACCCTTGATGTTACCTTTGCCTTGACTTCTTCAAGATGTTGTTTGAAGGACAGTGTTCGGTCCAGACGCACGCCGAGGTACTTCGGAGCTTGCTGGAACTCGAGACGTTTGTTGTCCACGCACACCTCCAGTTCCCTCTTAGCTTCTCTGGAGCAGAGATGGTATGCTGCTGTTACTGTCTTGCTGGTGCTGAGCTGTAGACGCCACCTTCGAAGGTAGGCTACCAGGGTGCCCATGTCTTGACTAAGCCCATCTTCCAGTGCCTTCCATGTGGCAAGATCGTCCGCATAGCCGTACTTTCTGGATGCTGTCTCCGGTAGATTGTAGATGTATATGTTGAACAGCATCGGGGAAAGAACCGACCCCTGCGGGACACCATTCCTCAGTCTTCTCAGCCTACTGCGCTGGCCGTCGCTGGTGTGCAAGACAAAGCTGCGGTTAGACAACATCTCCGTGATGAACTTCACCATATGCCGATCCGGGATTGTCCTCAGCAGCTTCAGGTGGAGTCCACGGAGCCAGACGGTGTCGTATGTGGCAGTCAGGTCCAGGTACACTACCCCAGCTTTCTCGTTGTCCTGGAAGCTGTCTTCAATGTCTTGTGAAAGTAGTGTTACCTGGTCCACTGTTGACCTACCGCGGCGGAAACCAGCTTGTTCCCGTGGGAGCTGTGAGTCAACCACTGGCTCGATGCGGCTGTGGATCATTCTCTCCAGGATCTTGAATGGGACACAGAGCAGCGAGATGAGTCTATATGCCTTGGGGTCTTCTGCAGATTTGTTTGGCTTCAGCAGGGCTATGACAGAGGCCCGACGCCAGATCTTAGGGAGCTTGCACCTCCGGTAGCACGACGAGAAGAATGCACAGAGCCAACCAGATGTTGTTGTGCTCTGGTGGGTGACGAACTCCGGGTTGATATTGTCACGGCCCGGAGTTTTGCCCGGCTTGAGCTTACTCATGGCCTCACTGAGTTCGTCCGCTGTGAAATCTCCTGAGAGGTTGGAATCGGCGCTGGCCGCCCTGGAGAGGGAAGACACCTCCCGCGTTATCAGACGGGCGACATCTTTGTCTGCATCCGGGAAGCGGCCATTCCCCAGGAGCTGGGATGCGATGGCGTCTGCTGTGACCGGGCACCTAGGGGGCTTTGTACTTCTGCCTGTCAGCTGGTTGATAGTCTGCCACGCCTTACGGCTAGAGTGGGTAAAGTCGATCGCTTCAACAACTTCAGTCCATCTAGCCCTACGGGTGATGTCCAGCCTCTGGAGAAGTGCCGTCGCTGTTGCGTCCACCTCCTCCCTGGAGCTAGCCCTCTGGTGGTCACGCAGAAGGCGACTGCACTCTTCGTCCCACCCGGGGATGTAGTTCTTGTTGTAGCCGCGTGGGATGGTCTTCTTTGCCGCACCTAAGAGGACGCCACAGTAGGTTGCATAAGCGGCGTCTACGTCGGCTGCCTCTGGGTCCGACAGAACAGCTGATCTTTCTTCCGTCTCCTTAGCAATCGCCTCCCAGTTGGCCTTACGGAAATTCCATCTTTTGGCAGGTTTCCCTGATACCGGTTGCACCAGTGATGGAACTTTGATGATGGACTGTCGGTGGTGTGAGCGGGGAAATCTGTCCAGGACGAGTCTCTCCGGTTTCGGGTCGGTGCTGCGGCACACGGCGAAGGCCAGGTCCGGGTTGGTGGAGGTTTTCCAGCGTGCAGAGAAGAAGCTTGGAGGCTCCTTGGGGTCGTACAGCAGCATGGCATCGGTGTTGGAGGCCCATTCACTCAGCGCCACTCCGTTAGGTGTTGTGTGGTTGTAACCCCAATCTGTGTGTTGGCAGTTGAAGTCACCTGCGTAGATGGCGGGTGCAGTTACGGACGGGAGTGACGTAGCAGACAGCTCTGATGGTGGGGGCTTATATACATTGATGACTGATGTTTCCTGGATTTTGGTAACCAGCCACTCGATGTTGGAGCCTGGTGGGGATTGGCTACTGGCTGACCAGTTTAGTTCAGTCCTCACGAAGGTTGCCACACCATGTTGCCTGCTGTGGATGGACCCAGCGAGATGGAACCCATGCATCTTGAGGATGTTATCATCTGCGCAGTGTGTCTCCTGCAGGAGCACAACCGCTGCCCCGTTGGAGTCAGCCAGATGACGCACGATCTCGAGTTTGGCGGTGGTGAGGCCCTCGACGTTGAGTTGGAACACTGGCAGGCCTCGGTTTTCGATGGCCGGGATGACCGCCCGTCCTGAAAAGGACGCTCCACCGTACCTTGGCCTGCCAGCTCGATGTTTGGTTCGATGTTTGGTTGGCGACATTCGTTTCACAGGTTGGTCTTGCACCATCTCTTGCTACTTACAGGGAAGGCCACGTGAAGGCTGTTTTGTTGATGGAGTACCACTATTTAAAAGTTCCAATGAACAGTTCTGGCCAATTCTTGGCCAATTTGAAGAATGCAGAGAGACAGGGCCCTTCGTGATTGGATTATTTATTGGCAAATCAAAACCTCAAAATGCCAATGAGAATTTAGAAGACTTTGTTACAGAAATGAGCCACATTTCCAAAGAGGGTATTTCAGTGATATCACCTGCTGAAACTGTACAAATTGTTCACATCACCATTTCAAATATAATATGTGACACCCCTGCAAGGGCTTTTGTCAAGTGCACTAAAGGCCACAATGGGTACCAGAGTGGTGTTTGGGACAATCACCGGATGAGCTTCCCTGAAATTAATGCTGCTCCAAGAACTGATCAGATGTTCTATGATATGACCGATGAGGACCATCATAAAAGGGACAGTTGTCTAAGGCAACTGGACTTGGGACTAGTTTCACAATTTCCTTTGGATTACATGCATTTAGTTTGTTTAGGGGTGATGAAAAAGCTCTTACTCTTATGGATTAAAGGGCCCTTGCCAACAAGACTTGGAAGCCGGGTAGTCACCCTCATATCTGAAACAGTTGTTTCTTTTATTCCTTATATGCCACGTGAGTTTGCTTGAAAAGGCCGGTCACTTTCTGAGGTTGAACATTGGAAAGCAACAGAGTTTCGTACTTTCCTTTTGTATACATCTGTTGTGGCACTTAAAGAGAAAGTACCAGATATTATGTATGGGAACTTGCTCATGTTACATGTGGGTATTAGAATTTTGTGTAGCCCATCGCTGTGTACAAAATACTGTGACTATGCTGAACAGCTTTTGTGTACATTTGTGACCCATTTTGGATCTTTGTATGGTACACATATGATGGTGTACAATGTTCATGCTCTAGTTCATTTAGCTGATGATGTCAGGAAATTTGGTTCAATAGACAAATTTTCAGCATTTCCTTTTGAGAATTTTCTCCAGAGTATCAAACGAATGGTTAGAAAACCCAACTACCCACTGCAACAGGTCATTAGGCGATTGTCAGAGAAAAGTCCTTCATCACTCATGTGTAAAAGTGGCAGAGAAAGTTGCAGAAAGGAACATTTTTCAGGTCCTATACCAGCAAATTTTCCCCCATGCACACAGTTCAAAGAAATGCATTTAGATAATTTCATGATTTCTATCAACCAAGGTGACAGTGCTATTCTTGTTGGTCAGGAGATTTTCTTGGTGAAGAATATTTTAGTTGTTGATGCAGTACAAACTCTACTTTGTCAGAAGTTTTTGCATATGAACTCATTTTTTAAGTATCCAATAGACTCACTGAAATTAAATATAGCTTATGTCAAGAATCTTCAACAGCGTATGTACAATGTTCCTGCTTCAAATATCACAGCTAAAGTGGTTCTGCTGCCTTTTAATGACTGTTTTATTTCTTTCCCATTGCATCATACCTTGAAGTCTGATTAATTTCTTATCAACATTGATTCTTAGTTCCCAAGTAGAGGTACATTATCTATTGTGTCTGTCCATTGTTATTTATGTAACACTTTTTAATTAACCCTGAATTCTCTGAAATATTTAGATTTAAAAACATTTTTTTTTATAGTGGGCATGGAAGGGTCGTAGCACAAATCAGATAACAAAAAATATTTAGATCCGCTAACAAATAGAAGATCTATCCTAATCTGCCTTATTATTAAGTACCACCATGTCTAGGCCAGCATGGTCTTTTGAATTACCATGAACTAATTTTTTCCTGCAGTTCGTAATGTTTGCAGTGGTTGTTTTCTTGAAGACCGAAGACGTGGCAGTTGTACCAAGAAATTGGCTGAACTCAGAGAAAGATGAATGTCACTGGCCACCATACAAAAACCAAAAGTTGAAAAGAGCAGTTGAGTTGGCTGAGGTGCCAAAGAGTACTTGGATCAAATTTTCTGTTCGTGTCCTTACTGAAGCAGGTAAATAATTAAATAAAAAGAAATTTTAAATCATTTTATCACGAAAATGATCAAATGCGTTATGCGCAACTTACAATACGGATCGGGTTTTCTCAATGGGCATGCATATTGTTGTGCACTCGTTAGCCAGCGGCAGGTTTATGGGCTATTTTCCACGTCAAGCCTTTTATATGCCCAGGGTGGATCATGGCACAGCCAATCAGGGGCGTAGGCGGGAAGTTTCCCGCTTTTAGGCCTCCACCAAAAGCTTGTTTGGTGGCAAACTTTGGTGGAGGTTTTTAGCCAATCAGGTTGCACGCTGTAAAAGTTGGCGCTTGGTGTCAAGCAACCAGTGCGGTTTGGGGCATTCTTGTCACAGCTCCTTGTTCATTAACAAGTCCATGGAGTTTTTGGGTTAGCGGTTTATGATTTTCCCTCCTCCAGCCCCCCTTTTCACCACCAGTTGGGATTGTGCTGTTAGTTTGTCATTGGGCGGAATAGCACATTAACTTCCCACTTTTGGTGCAGCAGTTCTGGCAATTAACAGTTACTGCAGTCCTAGAAAATTAAACTTAATAATATGGAGATTTTAGTCCTCCGTTATTTACATGTTATCAAGTGTTCATAGTGCCGGGATCTCCCTCGGGCTAATCCAGACCGCAGCTTCCTAGGTGGGACGCGAACACTTGGTTGATTTATATTGTATTGATTCATATGATATGCTGTGTATTAGCATATGTTACGTGCATTATACTGTTTGTTATTGTCAACATTTAAATGTATGTTTTAATAACTATCCCCATTGGGGGTTAGTGGTGCCAGGTCTGGGTATACAGAGTCTTGGGTACGCTGTATAGGTATTCCCAGCTGGTTTTTCTCTGAGGTCTTGGGTATCTCAGGGTGTGTGTTTACTGTTTGTTTGTTTTTATCAAATGCTGTTTAATGACAAATCCGGTTTGCCCATAGTTTGGTATTCCGGTGGTTGATGGTGTCAACCTCTTTGAATAAAAAAGCTTGAAAGCTGTGGCCAAGTGGCATTCAAATGAATTTGTAGTTGGTGCTATTTATTGTGAGTTTGAGTATAATTGGAAAAAATATATGCCATATAAGTTATGCATTGTTGCATGTAATGTATGTGTGATATTATGTATCAGAAAACCAATACTTATCGGAGTATGTCGGCAATCTAAATTCCACACTTTACAGCAACATTCCAGGATGCAAGAAAAAAACTACAGAAATCAACAGAGACATCCGATCTCAACACAGATATGGACGAAGGGTTAAGAAAACGAAGGTTAGTTGTAAATAGCTATAACATTGTATAGTGTCATTATATAGTTATTATAGACATACAAATCCTACTTAAATTACTGTGGTCTTCCATTTCCTGTCTATGCAGCCTTTTTAAAATTCAGAGCTTTGCAGTTTATGTGTACTTCAAGTCATATGTCCACTGTATGCATAAACCGTGCAATTTCATTTTCACTTAATCAAGCTGTGACAAAGGTCTAGAAATGTACTGTATGACACACATATCATGTATGATTTTATAAAAATAACCCATATCCACACTGTTTTTTAAACAGCTCAAGAAGTGTGCAAATGGGAATGTGTCTCATACCTTAATTATTTCATACTGCAAAAATCCCTGGATATGTCATCGGCTAAGTAATATAAGGTCGTTACAGCATTTTGGTGATAAATTAGCATTAAAGTGAAAAAACAAATTAAGATTATTTAAATTGATGTATTAAAAATTTAAAACGTTTTTTGTCAAATTCACATAGTGACCATATAGCACAGAGCTGATGATATCAATCAGTTAATTTTACCTGTACTTTAATATGTTATTGTCACGCAAGAAACAACGTATTGTAACAAAGTGCCAAAAATTATCTGTCAAAATTTTGTTTCTACTAACAGTAAGGCAATGCCTGATGACATTTCAAAAATAAGTGAAAAAAGAGCGATTGCTTAAGATATGATTATTGCTTTTAAAATAATTTTTTGCATGGTTGTGTATTCTCATCTCTCATCTCAACAGAACACCTGGAAGATTTATTATAACTGAATCTTCAGATGAAGAAACACAACTTCCAGCTCCAAAGAAATCGTTGTTTCTGTCTGACACATGTTTGCCCAATCCACCAGATTTCAAACCTGACCCACATAGTATTTCAAATGATACCTGTACTTATGGTATGTTTAAAAAAATATTTATTGCACCTAAGCTACTAGCTACTTGCTTGTTTTGGTACTAGATTTTGAAACATGTTTCATTTTCTGGGTCATGTTGACTGGATTCATTGGTACAGGTAAAATGGTAATATTTCTACATTTCACACCCTGCTTTATTGCGGTTAGTGCAATTGAACTCATCCTCTTCATTTTTTGGGAAAGGTTATACATTTGATAAGCTGGCAATTGGCTATGCGATTGAAATGATTTTTAAAAAAGTCACCAATTTCAATTCACTTCATTCTCTAGTACATGCTAAAATAACACCCAAAACAAAATAAATAAATAAATTAAAACAAATCAATAAATAAAAAAATGAAGAAAACAATATATATATATACTTGCAACAAATAGTTGTTGTTCCCTTGCACATTTTTAAATAGATATTTTAGTTTTCTTTAAAACTGGACTTCCTCAAACAAGAATTTTCAGAGGTGGTCCTAACATTAAATGTGAAGCAAGTTTGTAATTATCTTCAAACACCTGTTGATTGAAAAGAATGTTAAAAACTACAAACTAAATGACCAATCACGCATCGTTTTTGTAAATTTTTTATGTTGTACAAACAGAAAGACCCACTGTGCACCGGATTCAAAGACAGAAAACTGTTGGTAAGTTGCCTATAATGAGTCCTGAAATGATGAAAATTGTACAGGCGAATCTCAAAAAAGTAAACAAAGACTGCATGATTCTAATTGGATCAACGGACAGGGCAATGAAATAAAAACTCTTTGATATGCCAGTTTACATTATGTCCAACTATTGATCAAATTAAAAATATGTAAATATGATGATGGACGCACGGGTCTCAAAATTTGATTGCACAATGAAGATATTATGTACAATGATGCATTTTCTATTGTGTAAGATATTAAAAGCAGTGTTTGCAGCCAAATTTCTTTGGATCATTTATAAGGATTTCCTACACGGTACCACCTCAGTTTCTTTTCATGTTTGTTGAATATTTGTATCTCCTATAGAAAGGTCAACCCATGGTGGAAGCTCTACTGGAAGCTCAACTTCTCCTTTTTTGCTTGTTACACATTCATTTCATTCTGTATATAATGTACTATAGTTCTATTAATTCTAAAACTGAATGTAAAAGCTAGTTTACTAATCGAATTATTGTTTGCCATCTACATGTACACTTCACCTTACTGTACTTCATCGATAATTATTTTTTTGCTATTCATAAATTGTTATTAATTCATTTATTAACTAAAGGGACCAGGTCCTGTATAAGCCTAGGCTTTTTACCTGGTGCCCTCCATTTGTCACCATTTGTACATAATTGTTGTATTAACATATTGTATTAAGCTGTGATATATGGAAAATAAACAAACAAACAAACAAACAAACAAACAAACACCCACCTTTAGCAGTTTGTTTGAAATAACCAGTGAGCACCTGGATTCCCAAACATTGGAGTCAAATATACATACTGAGGGTATGTACATGAATAAGTTTCATTGAATGGTTTAGAAGCAATCAGACTTCTGTACTTGGCCATTTTGAAATGTGTAGAGTATTTTGTGCCTTACTGATTTGTTCACAAAATTTGAAAGTGGAACTTTCTAACAACTGCCTTAAAATTCAGTTTGTATTAAACATGTTACAAAATGTTTTCTCCCATTATTTATCAACAGAACTCTCTCGAAAGGCCGTCTTTACAGAGCTGGGAGAAATTAAGGGTCAAGTTCGACAAAATACTCTAATGCTGCCGGAGCTGCTGAGGCGCCAGCCACAAGAGGAAGTGGATGTTGACTTTAACTTCCCCTTAAAGTCACAAAAGGATGTCGACAATCTGGAAGAGAAACTAAGAGACAAGTCAACAAGAAGGGCACTGGTAATTTTTTTCACAAAGAAACACCCAATAAAACAACAAAACAGACAAACAAACAAACATATTGATAGTACAGATTGCTGCCTGTCTTCATATGTAATGCTGTATTTATTATTGGAAGCAAATTTGATTTTATTTTACATCCTTTGGAACTCCATTAATTGAACTGTAGCTAAATGTACAAAAGGCACAGCTTTTTACCAACACTGTACAAATAAGCTTAAGTACCATATCTTGTAATATATTTCGAGTATTGCTGCACTTGTGTACCAAATGCCATTAAACAGCAACCGTTCCAATGTTTATTAGGCTCAAGTCCAAAAATATATGGCCCTCTACTGAAAGGTTGTGCACTGGCTGAATGAAAGGCATTTTCAATATGCTGAAAAGCAGAGTCAGTTCTATTTTTACTTTATAATTACAGGTCACTGTGTTGTGCAGCATAGGAGGAAGCAGAGGAAATGAAGTAATATCAAGATTCATGTCTCACATCATGACAAATCAACTGGCCATGCAATTCAACTGGCTTGGGAGAGGAGGAAAGAGGACTTTCTCTTTTCTGAAAGTTTGCAGTTTAATTAAAGGTATGTTTTGGAAAGTATTATTGATCCTTTATGTTTACTGTAACATAATTTAACACCAGGAACAAATTCTTATGTTAGAATTCTCAACATGTAAGCTGTCTATTTGGGTAATTTACAGACGGTCAGAGGTTTTGTCTTGCCATTTTTTCCCTTTCATTTTATTTCAATTCATATATTGTATTTATTAAACATTTGACATTAACTGACGCTGTGGCTGTTCTTCAAAGCAGGAGGGTGTCCTGTTGTATCATTTTCATGTACACATTGTCAAAGATTGCAACGTTTTGTTTTCCAGTTGCATCCAAGAAAACACTGTCTATGACTGACTGTGAATCAGAGGACCGGATGAAAAATTGGCTGAAGTACAGCAAAGACAGAGAATGGGGAAGAAAGATTTTCAAGACAGAATGTGTATAATACGGTTGTAAATTTCTATTTCTATTTTCTATTTTATTTCTCGGTATATATCAACAAATACATAGATGACCAACATTACAAGGAATACATAAAACGAATGCTTTACGTACAAAAACATAACACAATACCATTCAACTCCCGAAGGATTACCCAAAAGAAACATTGTTTCTGTCTAGGGGTTCTCCAAGTTGAATGGATACACAGAATATAAGAAGCAATAAATATAAAATAAAGTTTTAATTATAATTATAACAAAATTAAATAAAGTGAAATAAATAGTTAAATAAAGCTTTAAAGTAAAGTATATAAATAATAAAATCATAGATTGTACTAATTAAATAAGAATACTATATAAGCAAAACCAAAACCAAGCTTAAACATGAACAAGCATTAAAAGCAACATCTCCAAACTAAACAAACATAATCAATCAATTAATCAAAATAATAAATCAATAAATAAATACAGATTAAAATAAAACAAAAACAAAAACAAAATAATTATAGATAATTGATAATTATAAGTAAATAATAAATAAATATATATAAATATATAAATTTATAAAAATTGAATTTTTAATATAAATAATTAGACACATAATTACATACACAAATAAATAAATAAATAAATAAACAAAAATTTCATTGATTTTTTTTCTTCACAAAATAGTGTATTACAAAAACCTGAATTACTGTATTCAACTACAGTGTAAGACAATTATTGAAATGCCTTAATAGGCCTGAGAGATAGGATTAGAACTGAGCAGATGGTCGCGTAAAGAAGTAATGAATGGTTTATATGAAGTCTCGATACAGAGGTCTCTTAGGTCACGAGGAAGAGAATTAAAAAACCTGGGGAAAAAGATAAATGAAGAAAATTTTAAACAGTTAGTCCTACTGTATTGATGTTTAAAAAGCAAAGTTTCCGTCTTTCTAGTATTTGGTAGCGAATAGGTTAGTGTGTAATTTTTGACAATCTGTCTCACATTCCAAGTACATTTTACTACTAGCATCCTGAGGTTGTGATGCGTTTTGAAGGCAAAAACAATGCCTATTTTTATTTACCCAGCATCGGCCATAATTATGAGATCCTGGTAATATTATTATGTGTTCAAGGTTATTTGGGACAAATGAATGAAAGTGTAGAAAATGTTATGTGGTTTTCTTGTTCGTGTTTTTTGTATTTGCTGTTATCTTGCCTGAATATAAGCGTTATTGAACTTTGATTCACATTGTTTTAATTTGAAATATTTAAATTAAATTGTCAACATTGAACAACATTGTGCTAACATTGAACCAAATTATGTCAATGAAAATTAGTTGTTGACCTCAAGAAAAATATGCTCACAATTGGTCATGTTTTTGTCATGTTTTTGTCATGTTTTTGTCATCATGATATCTGAAATGACATGTGATCAATATGTTAGATAAACGAGTGTTGGACGTGCTGAGGTTGCCCCAACATATGCCGTTGTGGTGACATTGATGCGAAGGAAAAACACGTCAAAGTAACATCAACTACCCATGTTGGGCCAATGGTAAAATGTTACGTTGGCCCAACGTATGACCAGGACGTTGTACAAACGTTAGGCATGCTGACGTTGGCCCAACATGTCCCGACGTTGTGGGAACATTGGCCCAACATTTGCCCAACGTTGGCCCAACGTCTTCGATGTTGGTCCGATGGAAAAACTAACGTCAAGGCGACATCAAGTACCGACGCTGCGCCGTTCATAAGATATTACGTTGGCCCCACGTATGACCAGGACGTTGTACAAACGTCGGGCATGCTGACGTTGGCCCATCATGTCCCGATGTTGTGGGGACATTGGCCCAACATTTGCCCAACGTTGGCCCGATGGAAAAACTAACGTCAAGGCGACATCAAGTACCGACGCTGCGCCGTTAATAAAATATTACGTTGGCCCCACGTATGGCCAGGACGTTGTACAAACGTTGGGCATGCTGACGTTGGCCCAACATGTCCTGACGTTGTGGGGACATTGGCCCAACATTTGCCCAACGTCTTCGACGTTGGCCCGATGGAAAAACTAACGTCAAGGCGACATCAAGTACCGACGCTGCGCCGTTCATAAGATATTACGTTGGCCCGACGTATGACCAGGACGTTGTACAAACGTTGGGCATGCTGACGTTGGCCCATCATGTCCCGACGTTGTGGGGACATTGGCCCAACATTTGCCCAACGTTGGCCCGATGGAAACACTAACGTCAAGGCGACATCAAGTACCGACGCTGCGCCGTTCATAAGATATTACGTTGGCCCCACGTATGGCCAGGACGTTGTACAAACGTTGGGCATGCTGACGTTGGCCCAACATGTCCCGACGTTGTGGGGACATTGGCCCAACATTTGCCCAACGTTGGCCCGATGGAAACACTAACGTCAAGGCGACATCAAGTACCGACGCTGCGCCGTTCATAAGATATTACGTTGGCCCGACGTATGACCAGGACGTTGTACAAACGTTGGGCATGCTGACGTTGGCCCATCATGTCCCGACGTTGTGGGGACATTGGCCCAACATTTGCCCAACGTTGGCCCGATGGAAACACTAACGTCAAGGCGACATCAAGTACCGACGCTGCGCCGTTCATAAGATATTACGTTGGCCCCACGTATGGCCAGGACGTTGTACAAACGTTGGGCATGCTGACGTTGGCCCAACATGTCCCGACGTTGTGGGGACATTGGCCCAACATTTGCCCAACGTTGGCCCGATGGAAAAACTAACGTCAAGGTGACGTCAACTGCCGACGTTGGGCCAACTGTAAATTCTTACGTTGGCCAACGTTGGCCCAACGTATGCATGTCAGCTGGGTGCAAACTTATTATCTGTCAAGCATATATACAAGTGATTAGAAAGTACGTAAAAGGCAAAACACTTTGAAATAACAATCAATAATTAAAATAATACAAATTTAACATCTTGCCGCTACATTCCCGGCCCCATGAACAAACTCAATTTGTTCATTCCTTTATACCTTTAAGCGGCAACTCAAAGCGGCAACTTAAATATCTTGCAATAATCAGGATGATTCAGTTCTTTGAAAACATAATCAGCATGAATCCTTTCCAGTATCACTTTGATTATTAATGATTTGAAATTGTTCACTTATACAAAGAGTTCAGTCACTAGTATGTTCGTTGACTGCATACACACTGTTCAGTCTTTCCAAAAAGCAAAGCTTTGCTATGGGGCGTTTGAGGTACTTAGTGCCTATTCTTACCTCAACCTGCCGAACTCTTCCCTCCTTATCTGGGTAGATTTGCATCACTTTGCCTAACGGCCACTGTCCACGGGGTGCACTATCAGTAGCAACTAACACCAGGTCGTTAACCTCAAGATCCCGCTTTGGCTGGGTCCACTTCTGGCGTTGCTGCAATAATGGTAGATACTCACTCATCCATCTCTTCCAAAACTGGTTCGCTAAGAACTGGGTTTGACGCCATCTGCGCCGACCATAGCCATCCTCCTTCACAAATACTCCCGGTGGAAGGTTAGGGCTTGGTCTCATCAGGAGTAGATGGTTTGGTGTTAATGGCTCCTCATCTCTGGGGTCCAAACTGAGCTGTGTGAGCGGTCTTGCGTTTAAGATAGCCTCTACCTCAGCAATCACAGTAAGTAGTACTTCATCACACACCACCTGTTCTTGCAGCAGACTCTTCAGGATCTTACGAACTGAACGTATCATCCTCTCCCAAATGCCTCCCATGTGACTTGCAGTCGGAGGGTTAAATTGCCAAACAACTCATTGCTGAAGAAAGTCTCCAACCTTCTGCTGATTGAATGATGCTATGCTTTCCCGTAGCTCATGCTCACTGCCTGTAAAATTTGTGCCATTGTCACTTCTGATCTTTTCCGGCATACCTCTCCTGCTGATGAACCGACGTAAAGCATTTATGAATGAGTCTGTGTCAAGTGAATGAGCAATTTCGATATGTACAGCTCTAATTGTGAGGCATGTGAAGATGCATCCATACCTCTTGAGATGGCTACGTCCTTGTTTCACGTGAAGTGGACCAAAATAATCCACACCCACATAGGTAAAGGGGGGCTTCTCTGGAGTAACTCTCTCTGCTGGTAGCTCACCCATCAGTTGTTGGCAAAGGGGCGCATTTCTTTTCTTGCACTGGAAACACCTTCCAATAACGCGTCTCACAGTGGCACCTCCCTTCAGGATCCAAAATCTCTCCCTAAGCGACGTCCAAGTCATCCCTGCACCTGAATGACCCACTTTCAGATGATGATGTACAATCAACAGCTTTGTCGCTTGGTGATATGATCACTTGGCAGAATAATTGGATGTTTGATGTCCTGCTCGACTGGCGCATTTCCAAGTTGTCCACCCACACGCAGAATTCCATCTACCAAAATGGGTCTCAATTTGTGGAGTGATGTCAGAACTTTCTCACATTTCTTGGTGGAACTTTCACTGTTATTTTCACTGCTCTGGAGTGCAGCAATCTCCCTGGAGAATGACTGCCGTTGAACATATTTCACAATTTCTCTTTCAGCCCTCTGCACTTCTGATAAAGATAATCCCTATCTCTGAACTCGTTGTCATCCAGTCTTCCTTTGGTACGGGCATAGAGGTAATTTCTGTATCGCAGCAACCAGGCGACTCCACGTTTCATCCGATTCCATGATGAATATCTGCTCAGGAACTTGTCGACTTCATTTCTCTGAGCTACAGAGTAAGACTGGACCACCTTCTTCACCTCAGGATCATTCTGCAGAGTATCAGGCAGCACTTCTGGAAAGGGTCCCTGGATTACAACAGGCGGAACTGGCCACTGCTGCTCGTCCTTCCACAACCACAAGAACTCAGGTCCCTTCAGCCAACGTTGGTTCCTGATCATATTTTCTGCAGTTAAGCCTCGCGAACCATCATCTGCAGGATTAGATGCGGAGTCCACATATCGCCACTGGGATGGGTCTGATCCACTTTGTATCTTCGAAACACGATTTGCTACAAATGTGTGAAATCTGCGGCTCTCATTCTGGATATACTGAAAAACTGATGTGGAGTCCGTCCAGTATACAGTTTCCTCGATTGGCAGTCTCATTTCTGTCTGGATGAGCCGATTCAACCTCACTGCCAAAACTGCTGCTGACAACTCAAGTCGAGGGATTGTGACAAGTATCATTGGACACAACCTTGATTTTCCTATGATAAATGCACAGTGGATCTTTCCATGTACATTAACAGCACGCAGGTAGGAAACAGCAGTGTACCCTCGCTCCAAAGCATCGGAAAATGGTGAAGTTGGAAGATCGTTTATATTTATATATATTTATATTTATTTCATTTCTCGGGCATCAGATAAAAAGTACAATAATGCACATTGGTAAAAACATTTAAAAAAAAATTAAATATGAAAAAAGCAATTAAAATACAAAGCAAAGATAGAAAACCAGCTGGAGCCCGAAGGATTGCCTAAAAGAAACAAAGTTCCTGTCAAGAGGCTTTCCTCCCCAGCTGGTTAAAAATATATATAGATATTGATTAAAAGAACAAAATATATATAAAAAATTACAAATACGCATGAATACACAAACACAATCGTTCATAAAATTGATAAAAACCTTAAAGAAGCACTCCAATGTCAAATTCAGCTCTGCGTCCCGTTCACCCTCCAAAAGGTAGAGGACCCAACAGAAAGCGAAAAAAACAAGGGCCCCATCCATTGATACATGAGCGAATCACAAAACCGAACACGACCCCAGAGTGCCTCCTTAAAAAAGGATAAATACACTGGTCAAAATATAAAAAACAGGTGAGCTATAAATAAAATTTTTGAGAAAATAAATTAAAATAAATCGGTTATACACAAAAGGCTAAAAAGCTTGAGTAATTGGTGATTTAAAATATAGAGAATCACGTATAGCATTAAGACACATCACAGGGGAAGTCCCTAAACATAATTCCTGAACATCATTAGGAAGTGAATTCCAGAATCTTTGAAAATAAAATAAACAAGAGTACTTGAGTGAGTTTGTTCTGGCAAGCCTATGTTTGAAAACCAGTTTATCAATTTTACGTGTATTTGGTTCCGGTAAAAGATGAGTAGGGATGTCATTCAACCTGTAAAGACACTTGACAATAAAAGAAATACTTAAAAACAGAAAACGGTTATACAAGGGGGGTAAGTGAAGCTGAGTGAGACGTTGATAGTACGTAAGGGACTCAGCAACTCTATATGTAAAACAGGAACGAGTAAATCTTCTTTGCACGGCTTCAAGGGACTGTATGTGATTCTTCTGGTTCGGCAGCCACACAGGAATACCGTACTCTAGAACAGGCCTGCAGAGCGAACAAAGGAGTTTTAAAAGAACATCTTGGTTTTTGGAGTGAACAACGCGTCTGATAAATCCACATAACCTGGAACACTTTGATTTCACAGATTGGACATGTTTGGACCAAGTAAGGTCCCTAGAAAAAATAAAACCCAAATATATGCTTCAAGAATTTCGTTACCTAACTTATATGTACGAGAAATTTCTCTTCTAGACCTGGTAACGTGCATTACTTTGCACTTCAGTGAGTTCACCTTCATGTCATTTTCATTACACCACCTAAAAATAGTATCAAGATCATTTTGTAAAATTAAACAATCATTTTGGTTACTCACGGTACGGTATAAAACAGTATCATCGGCATATTGTGGGAGATATGACTGGACAATTCTAGGCAAATCGGCTGTAAATAAATTAAACAGAACAGGTCCGATAACTGACCCTGGGGGACCCCTGAGGTTACAGGAGCCCAGTCAGATTTAGTGCCCGAGAACATGACACGTTGTTTGCGACCTGAGAGAAATGAACTGATCCAAGAAAGAGTCTTGCCACATATGCCATAATGATGAAGCTTCTGCAAAAGAATTGAATGATTAATTCGGTCAAAGGCTTTGGACCAGTCCAGAAATATTACGTCAACTCTTTGTGGTTTGGAGTCCAAAGCCTTAGCCCAAGTATCAAACAATGTAACAGCTTGGGTAACACATGAACGTTTTGGGAAAAAAAACATGCTGTGAATCAGGAATGATATTGTACATTTTAGAGTGGTCAATAAGATGATTCGAAATGATACGCTCAAGCATTTTACATGGCACTGAACAAAGTGAAATTGGCCTGTAGTTGGCAATGTTACACTGCTTACCACTTTTATGAAGAGGGATGACATTCGCCAGCCTCCAATCTCCAGGTATCTTACCCAATCTGATGCTAAGGTTGAATATTTTAGTAAGTACGCCAACCAGAGATGAATCAGCAAGTTTCAGTATGCCAGGGGAGATTCCATCGGGACCCGGAGGTTTAGATGAATTAAGCTTGCGTACCGCCTGCAGCACGTCAGCCTGTCTGACTTGAATGGTTTGAAGTGGGTAGACACCGGGGTGACCATCACATCGAGCAGAGATACCTTCGAGAGTAGAGGCTGAATCCTGCACAGAAAAATTACTGCTAAAAAAATCATTAAAAGCATTGACAATGGAATCAGGTGTGCTAAAATGTGTCTCATCCTGACAAAAAACACTAGCAGATTGAGACTTCCTCCTGGTATTAACAAATGACCAAAAGCGTTTAGGATTACATTTGGAGTCAATGGCAATATTTTTGATATAGTCACTGTAAGCATTTCTAGTAGACATTTTAACCTGGTTACGAAGAAGTTTATACTTAGTCCACAAATTATCATTGTTTTTGTGAGCAACTGCTTTACGATATGCCCGGGTTTTTTTGCGGGACAAACTAACAATTTCCCCGGTAATCCATTGTGAACGGCGACGACCTTTTGAGGTGGCTACTGGAATCACATCCTTGACAGCCGCTTGGATAAGGAGGGTGAAATTGTCCCATGTTTCTTCTATGCTTGAATTGTCATAGAACAGGTCCCAGGGAATGCACTCTAACGTAGTCTTGAAATCTGAGGAGTCGGCTCTATGAAACTGGAAGAATGTTCTGGAAAGCTGTTGACATGGCATTGAAAGGTTGAGTTGAAAATAAACAGAATCATGGTCACTATTACCGAGACCCGGACCTCTGCTTATGTTGGTGACCATGTTAGTGTCATTACAAAATATGAGATCCAACATGGAGTCTTGACCGTTGCTGTTGCGTCGGGTTGGAAATGACACCATCTGCGACATGTTAAGGGATTCAGTTAAACTTATAGTATCAGCTGCACACTTGTTCAAAGTAGGTGGGAGATCAGAGTCGGTAGTAAATGGCAAATTCAAATTGAAGTCTCCGGTGAGAAAAATGGCTCTGAAGTGGTGAAGTTGAGGCATTATGCGATTCAAGGAAAAAGCTAGGCCATCGGTGAAATTTGAGTTTGATGACGGGGGCCTGTAACAAGTGCCAAACAGAAGTTTCCCCTTGTTATTAGGCAGTAATAGCTGTACCCAGAGTAACTCACACTGCTTAAAATCTTCGCGGTGTTCTGGGGGCTCAAAATCTGCCCTACGGACTGGCTGAAGAACCGATTTACAAGCAAATAAAATTCCTCCTCCATTACGGTTCCTGTCTCTTCTAAAAATTTGGTAGGAAGAATCGAGTATTTCACCGTCAGATATTGTCTGATTTAGCCAGGTTTCCGTGACAGAAATTATATCAATGTTGTCTGTGGTACACAGTACTTGCAATTCATGCAATTTATTTCCTAAACTCCTTGCATTCAACAAAATGCCTTGAATCCTAGGTTTAGGTTGACGACTGGTGTTTAAAGGACCGGGATTTTCCTGAACGTCTCCAGAGGCAATGATATCAATATGAAATGTTGACGTAGAGTTACAATAATAAGCAACTGGTGCACTGATAAACTTACGTTTTGGCCCTCGAGTCAGTTGTGTCACTGAACTCCCTTGGCCGGAAACATCTATCACTGGTAACACACATTAACTTTGGAAGGTCATCTAGCCACTGCTTCCATTTTATCACTTCACATTCTTCAACCTTTTCATCCCAGCCTCGTCCCTGATCTTGAAGAAGAATTTTAGCTGGGAGGATGAATGGCGCCAAGAAACCCAATGGATGATATAGCGAACTTACGGTCGACAGAATTCCCCTCCTCGTGGCTGGCTTACATTTCACAACTGCCTCGAAACCAAACGTGTCAGCTTCAACATTCCACTCCACGCCCAGGGTGCGCTCTACTGGCAGATGATCAAAATCTAACTTCAAAACAGATGGCGCTCTCTCATCAGCGGGGATGGTTGCTAACACGATGCGATTGTTGCAAATCCACTTGGTCAATCTAAAACCTCCTTTGTCTAGTAACTGAATAAGCTGATCAGCCAACCTGATGGCTTCATTCTCGCTTCTAACTGATGCAAGACAATCATCCACATAAAAGTTCTCAAGGACAGTGTTGATTGTTTCCTTATCAAAGTTCTCTTGGTTGTCTGCAGCTGTCTTCCTGAGGCAAAACCCAGCACAACTAGGTGATGATGTCGCACCAAAGAGATGCACCAACATTTGATTATCAGTGGGTTCCTTGGTATAATCTCCCTCAGGCCACCAGAGAAATCTAAGCGCATCACAGTCTTTATCAAGCACCTTTACCTGATGAAACATAGCCTCAACGTCAGCAACCAGAGCGACAGACTCCTCTCTAAATCTTGGCAGTACTCCCACCAGATTATTTGTAAAATCTGGACCTTGCAGCAACTGGTCGTTCAATGATACACCCTTGTACTTAGCAGCACAGTCGTACACCACTCTCAGTTTGTCAGGCTTTTGTGGATGGAACACTGGATGATGAGGTAAATACCACACCAACTCTCCTTGATCCTTAATGGGTGGCTGTTCACCAGTTTCAGCTTCAGGTGTGACACTCAAGGGCATCGATGAAGATATCTGTCATGCATGTCCTTTCGTGAGGTAGACATCAATGGTCCTCTTATACTTTTCGTACAATTTGGAGTCTCTTTGAAATCGCTTCTTCAATGACTGAAGTCTTGACTCTGCGAGAGGGCGGTTATTTGGCAAACAAGGACTCTGGTACCGCCAAGGTAGACCAACCTGGTAGTGACCATCAACCTTGGTGACTGTTTCTTCCATAATGGTCCTGGCACGTTTATCTTCCACTGAATCAGCGACTTCACCGTCAACCATCTGGCCACCAAAATTCGTCTCCCAGAATTTCTCAACTGTCTGTTGAAGTAAGTTATCCTCACGGAGAATATGATTTACAGTGAAACTAGATTGTTTCTTGGTCGATGTCGTGGGCCCAATCAAAGTCCATCCTAGCAAAGATCGAATGGCGTAGGGCTCTTTCCTCTTACCACGTCTCTCTTCCAGTACCCAAAATGCTTCTGGGACATCTCCCCCTATCAGCAACATGACCTGTCGTTGACTGATCTTTGGAAAGTTGATTCCATTCAAGTGTGACCACCTTGTGGGAAACTGTTATCTGAGATTGGCAATTTATCAACTGTCCATACCTTTGGTATGTCAATACTCTCACATCCTTCTAAGTCCTTTACTGTGAGGCTGACTTCAACTCCAGTCTTTTCACTGTGTTTCTCATTAACTGTAGTTAGGCTGAACTTCCTTTCTACACCTTGCAGGTCGAGTTGATCCATCAACCTTCTATCGCACAGTGACGTATCGCTCCCATCATCAAGCAGTGCCCAAGTGTGAACTTCCCTGTTCTTTCCCTGCACTCTGACTGGAACAACTCTTAGACACACTCTATTCATGGAGGCTGCTGTTGCATTTATGCATCCACTCTGACCACCATCTGGCATACTTGTAGTGTGACTCTTATTGTTGTCCCCAGCCCCAGATGAAGAACTAGGAGAAACATTTTTGGCACATCCATTATTGGCACCTTTTGGGCTCTTGACATCTCTGTCTTTGTGAGGAGGATGCAACAGCGTATGATGCTTCCACGTACAGTTTTTTATCTCACATGTTGATCTCATCATACATCCTCTAGCCATATGCCCAGGTCGGAAACAATTGTCGCATAACTTGTTATTTCGCACAAACTTCAGCCTATCGTCAAAAGACCTTTGCTGAAATTCTCTGCATTCCATCAATGTGTGAAATTGTGAACAACGACACCTTGGCACATAGTTCCCTCGTGGGGGAGGACTCTTCTCATGTGTAGTTTCTTCTACACCCTTGTAGCCTTGTGTAGCGAGCGTCGTAACCTTTGATGATACATTGGCTGGTTTACCCTTCAAGTTGATGGGGCGTGACATCTTGTCTATTTTGAGACCTTTCCCAATGTTCTGACCATACATATTGCTTGCTATCTTAGCTTTCTGCTCGACAAAGTCAGTC
This sequence comes from Zoroaster sp. YZ-2022, assembly GCA_029582265.1. Lineage (NCBI taxonomy): Eukaryota > Metazoa > Echinodermata > Asteroidea > Forcipulatida > Zoroasteridae > Zoroaster > Zoroaster sp. YZ-2022. The sequence goes on from CM055836.1 coordinate 18,845,225, forward strand.
ATGTGTGAGAAGTTGGGCTCAGTGTGACTTTGAATCATGATCTGAGCTCGTTTAGCCCATTCCGATTGAAGATGTATCGGTAAAAGCTGCTGTACCTTGAGGAGATTATCCGAACTGTTCATGTCTGCTGAATATCCAATCTGTGCCAGAGTAACTTGACACTTTCTCATCTGGCGAGCAAGTTCCCATAATCCAGCTCCATCATTTGGTCTGATTTGTTGTCTTTCGATGACTTTATTGATGAGAGAGTGAGTGATGATGTGTGGCTGCCCAAACTGATGACAAAGAATTTCTCTCGCCAATTTATACCCAGCACTTTCCTCCATCAGTACGCAATTCTCAATACTTTCTCTTGCCTTTCCTTTACAGAACTGGATAAGATACATTAATTTTACCCTTTCTTCTGAAACCTTGCTGGCAATATTTACATCGAAATTGTTGATGAACCCCGAGTAGTCTGCAGGATCCCCACTGAAGGAGAGAAGGTCTGGTTTCGGCATATTTATGGCCAGCGTCATAGCCTGGGCTAACTGCACAAGATCTGTCTGAGTGACCTTGCCATCACTCTTATCTGGGACATGGTTGTTGGTGAATGAAGGCACACATGTACTCTGTTGAGGAAATGATACCACATTAGACGCATCTGAAGCAGTGGTTAAGTTCTGCTCCAATGAGTCTCTCACGGATAGTTCTTCTGTAGAATTTTCCTCTTTTCTAACTTCATTCTCCCAAAACTGTAGTTGTTGATCAGCTTGCTCCAACTCATTATCAGCTTCCATTATCTCCATCTTTTGTTCAATCCTTAATTTCTCCTGAACCAGTTCTTGTTTCTTTTTCAACTGCTCTGCCTTGAGACGTGCAAGCTCCTGTTTAGCCTGAGCATCCTTGTGTCTAGAAACTGAACTTGTGCTAGCCCTTGAACTCGCTCTTGATATAGATATGTTGACCAGCAAAATCTGCAAAAACATTGGTGTCATGAACAGATTGAAATTTTTTCTACCTCAACATATTCTTTTAACGTTATATAATTCCCTCATTCTTCCATATATAAATTATGCTATATTAAATTGGGGTAGCTCAACTTCACAATCTAATAAACTTTTTCTTCTACAGAAGAAAGCTGTTCGAATTATTACAAAAAGTTGGTACTTAGAACATACCGCTGCGTTGTTTGCAGAGTTAAACGTTCTTAAATTCAACAACCTATACAATCTAAATCTACGCAAATTCATGTTTAAGTATAAAGATGACCTCCTTCCTACTGATTTCAAAGATTTTTGCACGATATCTTCATCGGTACATACATATGGCACCCGTGGTGCATCGAAGGGTAATCTTTACATTAATTATAACAGAACGTCATTATCTAAAAACAGTGTATTTTCTCGTGGTATTATATTTTGGAATCATCTCAAACCGGATCTAAAAGAAGCTCTTACACTTGGTTCATTCTCAAAAAAACTTAAACAATACTTTTTAAATATGTATATGCAGTAAAAAAACAAACCTGATTCAAATTATTATAAAAATGTTATTATTGTTATGCATTATTTAGTAGTTAGGTCTCACATGCCTGTTACATGTCCTTGTCATGTCTAAGTCTTTGTCTGTCATAGGGGAAGATTTAAAAGCATTATGCTTCATTTTCCCCTACATGTTGGTAATACTGCCAAGTTCCAATGTATACTGCTAAGTTCCTATGTATAAATCCTGTAATTTACACTTAACATATTGTCAACTGTGCTTAATATTAATAATCTGTAATGTACTATTGTACCCATTAAGTTGTTGCCAACATGGAAATAAATGTGTGACATTGTGTTGTCACGACGAACATTAAATGATGAACCACATTCGCTAACTGCATCACCATTGTCAAGCGAATTCCCCTTGATAGCACCATTTGATATCACAGGAACAGGTGCAACTGTATCAGGTGTTACGGTATCTGCCTCAGCCATGATCAAGTTGTAGTCCTTAGTCCCAAATCGTGAACTTTTATGTAGCTTTGTATAAAACTTTCTACACAAGAACCTGATTTCCCTTTCTGAACGCACCGATTTTATTCTATGTATGGTTGAGTGGTGGTGTTGGTGGTTCACTGTAATTACAAAGACAAAAAACTTAAATAAATAACAAATCTACATGAAAACATCAATTAATTAATATACTTAGATGCGTTCGAGCCTGCGCTAGACATGTATGTAAACAATCATTTAACCAAAGCACATGGAAACTTTTACCTAGTAACGACAATTTTTGATTGCAAATAAACTTAACAAATCATTATGAATATGATAACTTCTGACTTTATATAAATCTACATGCTTACCGATTGTGTTGGAATCTGGAACTACATGAATTTGGGACTTTAGAACTGATCTTATCTCACAATAATTGGGACTTAAATTGGAAAGAATGTCGTATCCGGCCGCCACTTTTTTGACGTTTAAAAAAAAATATTTTCAACCGCCAACCAGTTGAAAAAGGGATCTAACGATTTTTGGGGGTATAGAAAGCGAAAGGGGGTTTAGTTCCTAGGGGGACCAGTTTAAAAAGAAGGGGTCCCCCAAAAAAGTTGTGCAATAAAAACCCTTGCTGTAATCTCCGTATCCTATCCTCTTTTCCAACTACTCCACACACCACTGGTTGTGGTTTCTATTCTATTCCATATCTGTAGATACCGAAAAAGGGTGTAGAAAGTTAGTAATCATATAACCATGTAGAACACACACTGGGATTCGAACTTGTATGGGGAAATGGAAGCATGTTAAACTCACAAATGCATCACCTAAACCACTCGAGTGTGAGGCTTTGATGCCAATGAAAGTCCTTTCGTTGTATTTGACTCTACCGTCTTACTTATTACCCAGGTCACTATGAATATGTAATGTTTACTGAATAAAACATTAGAATAATTATTTACTGACAATGAATTTGAATATTTATAAGTTGAATATTTATAAGTTACTGAATAAAGTTAGCAGATGTCATGATGTAATATGTGTGAATTTCTTTGGACTATTCCATGGGAAACAGACAAGGGTGTGTAAGGAAAAAATACCAAGTTCTGAATAAGAACCACTGAAAGCTGCCGTCCATTGTCCTCAAAGTGTAAGTGTATAAGTACAGTCAATCAGTACTCTTTATCCACTTCGTATGTACAATATGAGTTCAACTTATTGGAATATTGCGAAGTTGCTGGGGAGGCTTTCAACCCACGTGTCAACGGCAGATTTCTGCAAGGAACGGGGCCTCATTGCTGGTGCACCGGAGTGTCCATACTGCCGGCATCCCTTGTCAGCAGACCAGGGCGACGGGTTTGTTTGGCGGTGCCACAACCGGAGGTGGCGCAAGAGGTCCCGTACTTGTAGTATCCGGCAGCGCTTTTAAGATCAGCGCCAGCCTCCCCAGCACAGCTACCGCTTAGGCGGAAAGCCACCCAATAAATCAAAAGACAGAAATAAACATTATTATGTAGGCTAATCGTTAATAATAATAATAATAATAATAATAATAATAATAATAATAATAATAATAATAATAATAATAATAATAATAATAATAATAATAATAATAATAATAATAATAATAATAATAATAATAATAATAATAATAATAATAATAATAATAATAATAATAATAAAGATTTTTAGCGCGCACATATCCACCCTGCTGGGCGCTCAAGGCGCGGAAACAAAGAAAAAACATGAATACAAACAATATACAATGATAGCATAGGGGGGAAAAATTATGTACCGAGATACATGTACCTACAATGCAATTACAAATATACATCATCTTTGAAGAGTTGTGACATAAGATGAGTTTTAAGCATCGACTTGAATCTGGTTATACTATGACAAGATTTGAGTTTAGTTGGAAGATGATTCCAGAGTCTCGGAGCTGCGACAGAAAACGACCTATCACCCCAGTTCCGTTTTGAAGTTGGTTCCTTTAGGAGTGACATGTTGCTGGAGCGCAAATTGCGTGATGGAGTGTAGACTTTAAGCAGTTCAGAAATATAAATTGGAGCAATGTTATTAAAAGATTTGTGAACAATTAGCATAAGTTTAAAAACAATTCTGTGTGAAACAGGAAGCCAGTGCAGTTCTTTCAAGATTGGCGTGATATGGCATGACTTTCTGGACAAAGTCACAACACGAGCTGCTGTGTTTTGTATGTGCTGAAGACGAGATATTTGATTCTGCGGGAGACCGTAAAGGAGAGCATTCCTGTTATCGAGCCGTGATGTGACAAACGCATGTATAATTTGTTCAGCAGCACTTTTATTCAAGTATTTCCTAATTCGGCTTATATTTCTGATATGAAATGATGATACGCGAACAATGTTGGAGATATGTGGTTTGAAAGTCATTGTCGAGTCAAATATAACACCCAGATTACGTGCATGTAATGAGGGGGTTATCTGCGAGTCACCAATTGTAATAAATGGAAGAGAAACTTTAGACAATTGCTGACGTGATCCAAATAGAACAAATTCTGTTTTTTCATCGTTCAATTTCAGGAAGTTTTGTCTCATCCAACTTCGAATCTCTTGAATACATTTCTCCAGTGTTTTAATGCAGGAATCGGCAGGTTCTTGAGAAGATTTAAAAGCAATGTAAAGCTGCGTGTCATCAGCGTAAACATGGTAATTTAAATTATACTTCAAAATGATATCACGAACTGGAAAGGTATAAACAGTAAACCACTGTGGGCCGAGGTCAGAGCCTTGGGGTACAGAATAGTCAAGAATAACAGGCTCGTTGTGTAAATAAAGAAACCTTTAATAATATTTTCAATTCATGTTGATGAATTTATGATGAATTCTCATCAACCACGAATGAAATCTTGAAAATACACCCTTATGACGACATTTGGACTTTCTTTCCCTTTAAAAAAATCCTCAACAATCACGAATGAAAACTATTATGAAAATACACCCTTATAGCGACATTCGGACTTTCTTTCCCTTTAAAAAAAATCCTCGACAATCACGAATGAAAACTATTATGAAAATACACCCTTATGGCGACATTCGGACTTTCTTTCCCTTTAAAAAAAAATCCTCGACAATCACGAATGAAAACTATCTTGAAAATACACCCGTATGACGACATTTGGACTTTCTTTCCCTTTAAAAAAAGACAGTACATGGCCATGATTTAATGTATAGTCATTATGTTGGAGCGACAAACAGTGGGCGAACAATTATTCATGTGTCAAATTGCATTATTTCAAATGCCACGTGTATTTCCCGGGCACGCTAATATCTGTGCTTTCCATTAATTTTAGCATTGACCTACCCAATTCATAAAATAGAAGGATCCGTTCTTAGTTGCCACTGCGCATGTACGATAACCGGATTGGCCACTGGGGTTTTTTGGGGGGGAGGTGACAAGATCAGACTGACATGACTGAGGAAACAAACATGGCGTCCACATTGATTGCTGTTCTGCAGTCACCGTACACCAAAAATGCTTGATTTTTGTTCATGACAAAAAATATGTAGAATCATCTAAAGTACATGACCATCATCATTCATATGTTCTCAACCTTACTGAGCAGGTAAGATACCATTATTGGTTATAATGAGTGAGAAATAGTGTCGGCCGGTTACGACATTCTACCCCTTAAATTTGCAACATGTCAATTGTTTACTGATTATCGGAATCATGAAGAAATTTACCTTTGACCTTAACTTTCTTGACAACAGAGGGCGCTATACCAAAATTACAGAGAAACATTTAAAGACTGCAAACTTATTATCTGTCACAAGCATATATACAAGTGATTAGAAAGTACGTAAAAGGCAAAACACTTTGAAATAACAATCAATAATTAAAATAATACAAATTTAACATCTCGCCGCTACATTATCATAACATTTCCAGGTCGGCAGTTAGTGCCGTCTCTGACTACACTTTTAACTATTCGTCAACTCTTGTCAAGCACAGACAGGTAACAGAAACAGGCGATCATGTGACCATTTCATTACAGTATCTGAGTGATTATTAAATACTCTGCCCATTTTATTTATTGATTTTTGTGAACAACTGTATTTAACTAAGAGGTCAAAGTTCACATTGTTTACATTTCACAAGTTATTTTCAGTATGATTTTAGGGGTTCTGTTAGGGGGTATTATTTCACTTTTTTTGACTTTTTTATATTCTGCCTCCTCAAAACATGTACAGGCCTATTAGAAACAAGAATAAATCATTAAAATAAAAATTTGATATTTCTAACCCCTGTACATGCCCCTGAAAGTTTTGCTTGAAGGGCGCCCTCTGTTGTCAGCTTAACGTAAAGGTTCCCTGACTCCATATGCACTGTAGAGACATACATAATGGTGGTTACCAGACTGTGTATGTGATTATGTACCACACATATAATCTAGAATGGTTACTAATCAGCTGTTCGTTGTTTGTTGACATGGTTGATGGGTTTTAACTCAATTAAGACAATTATATATTTAGGTTAGTAAATGTATATACATCATATCATCTAAAAGGATTGTTTGCTGGCAAAGTTGGGCAGTGACAGAAGTTATTATCTGTGACCTTAATAGTTGGGTAAGTTTGTTTTTAATAATAATATTATTCACCATGCACCCACACACAAGTATTACTGCAAGAAATTTCCATGGGAGTTAACTTGGGAACATTGTATTTGACATGCCTGGGACTTGTTATCATCTTAAACATGAAATATTAACCCACTGGTTACTGTCATAGAAATAGTATAGTTTGTACAATCACGATGATATAATAAGTAATAGTAACTAAGTAAGTGAAAGAAAATACAAAGTTGGTAGTTCCCAAATAAATTGAAGGTTTACAACTGTATAACCCCTGAACCTTTGCAGTTGAATCCTAGCTTAGGCCAAGAGAGGCGTCTGAGGCTCCTGCGCCGTCCGTGGCCCCTGCGTCATCCGCGGCCCCATCCTCCCCTTCCCCCTCCCACCACTCCCACCACTCCCTTTCCCCCTCCCAACCTTCATCCGCCTTTCAACCTATCCACACCTCATCCAAACCCGGTTGCTCTGTCTGGGGATCGCCACCTCCACCATCTAGACTTTTTTCTGATGTTGTATCAAAAAGAAAATCTTCCACTCAATCCCCTCCTACAAATACTTCAGTTCTCACTCCTCTAAAGACACCCTCTCCTCCACGTAAACTTGTGAAGAAGGTGGCGATGCCCATGACAGTCGACTCCCCTTCCATCACCCAAGTCCTTAACTCACAATCCTCCTATGCCTCTACCCCGGCCTCGTCGACAAACGACCAAGAAGACATGTGGGAAGACAGTCAGACTACCGAAGACGAGGCGGTGCCTGATTGCCTTTCCAACACAAAAGGTCCTCTGTCTTCTAAAGAGCTCATGAATTTCTTGGCCTCCATAAAAAATCGAAAAAAACCTATCGAGGTGGCCAAGAGATTCACTGCTAATGTGCCCGGACTTGTGAAACAACTTAAACCGCTACGCAGCAACCCACTCCTCAACAGAGGCCTACAACAACGCGTAACCAAGCTGATCAGGACTTTAGATAAGTAATTTTCTTTTGCTTTTCTTTTATGAGAGTCTTGATTAGTTTGGTCGCAATTGACACTGTCACTGATTTCCCTGAACACAGGCGGCTGTTCAATGCCAACCAAAAATGCCGCCATACATGCTTATTTTGAAAATTTCTTTCCCTTTTCCGACATAGTGCTCCTGCAGGAGACTTATAACCTTACGGAAATAAGCTCCTGCTGGAGCCTATGGCCCTTTACTCCTATCTCTTCCCCTTCCAACTCTTATGGCTCTGGGGTAACTACACTCGTTAATAATAAAAATTTAGAAATTATTTCAAATCTTAAAATTTTTCCAGGACATCTTCTTTATACAAAAATTAAATCCAATGAAACTCTTTTCCACATTTATAATTTTTTAGTACCCCAGAGCGACTCTCTTGCTTTTAAAGTCTTTAATTCTTTCTCTAAACATTTATTCTCTTGTGACAGTGACGGTGTCGTTGTGGTCGGAGGTGACTTCAACTGCACGGAAAATCCCGCGCTAGACCGTCTGCACGCGCCCACCGAGCGAAGATCCAGAGTCGCTGCAGCTCTCATGGAAACTGTAGGTGCACTCTCTCTGTGTGATGTTTGGCGTAGACTGAATCCCCAGAAACAACAATTCACCTGGCTGCGGAACAACCCCTCCAGAGATTGTGGTGTTTCCAAAGCCAGGTTAGATCGCTTGTATCTTCATCCTGATATTTTATCATCCATTCACTCTTGCGAAATAACACCCTGTTCTCTTTCTGACCACTCTGCAATTTCTATAAAAATTCAACTACCCTCGGCTATTCACCGGGGTAGCGCCTACTGGCATTTCAATAACTCTCTTCTTCAGGATGAAGAATACAAGCAAACTATACGTTGTTTCTGGGGAGAATGGCGTAAAAAACAGTCCGATTTTCCCAATTTAAATTCTTGGTGGGACTTTGGTAAGTCCCACATTAAATCATTAACCCAAAAATATTCCAAAAAAACTGCTTTTGAAAAACGCCAAACTCTCTTAAAAATAAATAAAACTATTGACGACCTTCAGTCTGCGCCGGAAATCACACCGGAGACAAGGCAGGTCCTCCTAGAACAAAAAGAAAAACTTAATTCTATTTTTAAAAATAGGGCGCAGGGCGCACTCATCAGGTCGAGATTTAAACACGTGAGCGAGGTAGATACCTCCTCTTCATATTTCTTTAATCTTGAAAATCTAAACTTGTTCCAACTTTCTCCAGAATCCGCCTGGATTCTGGAGAAATAACTCAAAATATACCTCTAATAAAAAATCACGTTTCCAATTTCTATAAAACAACTTTATTCTAAAGACTCGACCGATGAGGGCGCCCGCGAAAACATTTTAAAGGGCCTGCCTAGTCTCGATCCTCTAGAGGCAGAGGACCTGGATCGCCCTCTGTCACTAGAGGAATTAGAAATAGCTGTTGGCCAACTTGGCAAGGATAAAACGCCTGGCCTGGACGGCCTGTCCGGTGAATTCTATCAAACTTTCTGGAATATTCTTAAATATGACTTACTTTCTGTTCTTAATAATTCATTTCTCACCGGCGGGCTTCCTCGTTCGTTCAGGAGGGCGGTAATTACTCTTTACCCAAGAAGGGGATCTGGCAAGATATAGCCAATTGGCGGCCAGTCTCGCTTCTTAACAATGATTACAAAATCCTTGCAAGGTTGCTCGCCAACAGATTGAAAGAGTGCATCGGCAGCGTCGTAAGTGAGGATCAGACCACTGCGTCCCCTGAGCGCTCAATCCGACAACGTAGGTCTGATAAGGGACATCATTGACTATGCCAATGAAAATGATGTCCTTTAGCCATCGGTCAACCTCGATCAGCAAAAGCGTTCGATAACGTTGATCGTGCGTACCTCTTCTGACACCATGAGAACTATGGGTTTCGGGAGACCGTTTCTCGACTATATAAAAATTCTGTACAGCGGTTCCGAGAGTTTAATCAAAATTTGTACCCAGGCTTCTGACGGCCCCTTTCTCGGCTGAGAAGGGCATTCATCAGGATGCCCACTCGGGACTGCTGTACTCGATTGCCATTGAACCATTTCTTAATCGCCTGAGGGGCGAAGTCGGGGACGACGGTTTCGAATACCCGGCGCTGGCGACTTCTTGCTCGGTTTCGGCGTATGCAGATGATGTCTCTGTTTTTGTCACCTCTGAGCGCGGCTTTGACGCGATCAGAGACGCATACAATCTCTTTGGTCGCGCCTCTGCCGCGCGCCTAAATGCGAGAAAAACCCAGGGGTTGTGGGCAGGATCGTGGATCGGACGAAGCGATCAGCCGCTTAATTTTAAGTGGAATAACGACGGCCTGTCTTTCCTCGGAGTTCACTTAGGAAATACAAAACCTACAATGACGAAAATTGGACACTGTGCAAAAACGCTTAACTGAACCCTCGCTGAAGCTGGTCTGGCATCTCGACCTCCCTTTCATTTAAAGGGAGAGTCTTGATTGCCAACCAGCTAGCCGCATCAAAAAAAATTCATTGTCTGGCGGTACTCACTCCGCCAGACAATTTCCTAAGTGAACTCCAACGGCGGCTGGTTGACTTCGTCTGGTCCAACAAGAGACACTATCTTAAAGAACAAATTCTGTATCAGAAACCTGACAGAGGGGGGTTCGGCCTTGTCAACCTCCAGGCACGTGTTCTCACCTTCAGACTCTCTCATATTTTTCGTTATCTTAAAGGCGCTTCCCATCATTCTTTTGATTTTCTTCAATGCAACCTACATCGCTTCAAAAAATTAAACTATGACTATCATCTCTTCTATCTAAATACTGATCCTCAATTTGACATTGGAATGCCATCCTTTTACGGTGAGTTAATGCGTGCCTGGAGGTTATCTGGAGCTCGATTAGAAATTATACACGACTCAATCAGCCATGTTCTTAATTTACCCATAAATATTCCCTCAATTCAAAATGCAACTGACGATGGTGCATCCCTCTCTAAGCGGCTCCGGACACATGGGGTCGGCCTGGTGAGGATCTTCTAAACTCACTACCGGATCTTGGAAACAGCCAACGACATCATCTCTTCTTCCAGCACTTCTCGTCCTCCCATCTTCGCGACTACTTCAAAACAGCTTTCTTCAACACACACTACTCTCATCGGATTGTTCCCTTTCTGTTTCAACCAAAGAGGATTTCTCCTGCCTGTCTCTACACTCGAAAATCTTTCTTCAAAACCACAGATCGTCCCCTGAACGTCATCATCAACAACTTGGACAATGCCATCTCCGCACCATCCAAAGCTCTCTACAACATCATTAATACAAACCTCAACCTGGATCCTTCAGGAGACATCTCACTGGCACAGTAATGGAGTACTGAAAAACAACACAAACATTCAATGGAACAATATATACAGTCCCCCAAATTCTAAAAAAGAGGGAGACTTCCAGTTTAAACTTCTGCACAACATCATCCCGTCGCTTCCAGTTCTACATCATCTAAACCCAGCCATCTCGTCAACGTGTGGATGGTGCGGAGACAAGGGGACGATCTGTCATCTGTTCATCACCTGCCCATCTATCCAACCGCTCCTCAACTGTCTTCACAGTCTTCTACACCGCCTTCTTCCAGAACTGCTTCTAAACTTCGACCTCTACTGGGCCTTGATCCCGGGTGGTAGGGGCCGCAATAGAGAGGCGGTGCGCTTAGCAAACTACCTTATCGTCAGTTGCAAATTCGTTGATCCCCTATTAATCTTTACTCACCGAATTAAAAATAAAATAATTTTTGAATATAATTACTATAAGCTTGTCAATAATGATGATGAATTTCTTAAAAAATGGAACATAAATAATACATTATTCATCATCATTAATGACAAGCTAACATGGCTGATTTAAACCCGGATAAAATCACCGATTTTGCTCCTCCTTTCTGACCACTCTCGGTCACCCTCTCTTTTCTTTCTTTTTCTTCTCCTCTTACTCCTCCTTTTGGAAGCCACTGGAGTGGGATACAAGTCCCACACCAGTAACGCCAGTGGCTTCCCCACCTCAGGGGAACCACGGTGGGTTCGGCTGACGCCAAAAAACGTGTTGCCGAGCCCACCGCACTGGAACCCCTTTCCTCTTCTTTCTTTTCTCTTTTCTTTGAATTTTCTCTTATTCTGAGGAGCTTTATAGTTATATTGGTTAAAATATTAACTTTATTCATATGTATTCAAAATGTGTATCTGTAAACTAAAAAATTATTGTTTCTATTACATGTTTAAATGTACTGAATTTTTGGTCTTTTCTGTTTACTTAAAACTGTATCAATGTTTTCTAAATTTGCAAAAAGTTATGTATTTATTTACTATTCTTTTATTGTAAAATTTGACTTTGTTTTGAATTGTAAATAAAGAATCTCTTTGAAAAGTAAAAAAAAGTCTCTCTCTCTCTCTCTCTCTCTCTCTCTCTCTCTCTCTCTCTCTCTCTCTCTCTCTACTGTACTGCTAGTCCAATAACTTTGTGACCCTACAGTCAGTATTGAGTATAAGAATTATCTTTGTTAAAGCCACAGAGTTACAATAAAACAAATCTGTTATAAGCCCAAAGATACATCGTCTCAGCCTGTCTCCTTATATGTGTTCACCCCTTCATCGTCATCAACGGTCAGCTCCAGTACACATCCAATTCAAGTGTTACATTAATGTTAGTTAGATGTATAAATATATTTTTGTACTATTTTATAAATAGAGAATTGGCTGTTGCAAACTGCTTAGCAACCTAAAGGACGCGTAGTATATAAATGCAAAATAATAGTTACTGGCCTTACATCTCAAACCTAGTGGGTTCTTTCTCTGAGAAAGAACTTGCTAGGTTCAAAACATAACTGAGGCCAATAATTACTTTTTACATTCATACTATTTTTTATTAATTAATTATTTTCTAGAAGAATTTAAAAGCAAATATAAATTTTATATTATTCCAGGATAAAATAAGTTTGATACAGTAATGAAATAAAATCTTCAGTTGCAATCCATATAAACCCACGGGAACACTGTGTTTTATTCATATAAATGTTACTTTTTAATCAGATTTTTTGTTTCATAAGGCAATTGAAAGGTTGTCATGGAATAGTATGCTAAAATTTCAACAGGTAAACATGAGAAAGTACTTTAAATTAATTGCTGAAGTGATGTTCTCTTCATTGCTTCCCTATCACTGTGTTTCAAACAAAATAGACGGGTGCCCCAACGACGGTATACAGGTAATCTGCACAAGAAGTCAGGATGCCATGCCGTTTCACAAAAACAAATCTTCAGGGGGCACGTACAGGGGGTTAACGCTCTCAAATGATTTTTTGAGTATTTTTTCCTTGTTTCTTATAGATTGGTACATATTTTGAGGGGGCATCTAAAAAAAAATTGGGTTAATACCCCCCCCCCCCCCTATATCCAAGACTTCTTTTCCATTTAAAGGATCACAAATATTCTTGTTCAAGGGTTTTTCAAATTCCCACTCCGTTTTTCCCTCATAGGCTGATATTAGGCCGCCAAGCTCTGATATACCAAGCGTGATAAACAATAGAGGAATATACTTCACACCATCAGAAAACATTGAGTCACCTCATGTTTCATTAGTAAGTACTATTGATAAAATAAATACTTGCAACATTCCTGCACTGGCTCCATTTATGATGCTATTTCAATTTCACCTCAATATGCATATATATTTTGTGTTTTACCTCATAAGAATGTCATGCAAATCCACAGGTAATCATTCCTAGAAATAATTAATGATGTCATGAGAACTTTCATTATAGAAAACACTGAAAACCAGTATAACCCCCAAATGAGGAACATTCTTACAAAATCTATGTGATATAGGTTATTTACTTGAATACTTAATTTCTGTAAATCGTTTATATAGAGGTATTTGTGCTGGCACGATAATTGAATAGCTGAACAGTGTAGTACTAAATCATTATCTAGCTTATTAGAACATCCATCTTGGATTTGAAATGCAAACCTTGTTTACCCACAGTTAGGCCTATAACCCCCAAATTAAGAATAAAATGTCCTGTACCTGTCCTGAACTTGGGAATTCCCATCGGGGTCTCCCCTTTGAGATTCTCATTTTTGGGGAAAAAACCCTCCCCCCATGAAAAATCTGTGGCTATGCGTCTGACAGATGTCATTGCATCCGTGGCGTCTTTTGGGACGTATCTTTGGGTGTTGCAGTGTAGGATTAATGCTTCTTAAGTGAATTATTTCAAAAAACAGCAAATAAAACTTGTCTTATTGTTCAGTTGGAAAAATGGTGCTTTCAAGTTGAACTTTGATTTTGGGCACTCCAGAACCTTTCTCAGGCCTCCCCCCCCCCCCCCCCACCAAAAGAGAGGAAAATTCAATAGGAGTGTTTAACATTATAGAAACATTAAGGAAGCAGAAGTGGTTAAAAAACAAAAATCCTCCTAAATTTTAATTGCTAAAATACTAGTATGATGATCACAAAAATTACATATATATTTAAAAGGAAACTGGGACTGAATTATTATTTTAAAATGATGGTTGATTTTTGTTTTTACTTATGTAGGGGTCAGATTGGTAACTGGATACCTATTTTATGTATTTGCCTATTTATGGTGAGTGGTGCAAAGCCTATTATTAGAATTTTTCGTTATTCCTGAACTCACTCACAGCCATTCAACATAATGAACAACCAACAAAACCCACGACTTGGGGTCCAGCTTCAGCTCTCAGCTCTGGGTCCCAGCAGATGACAGCCGGGAGCCAGATGAGCACGATCAACCACAGACAATTCATTCCTGGCCAGCAATTTGTCAAACCCTTGATGCAACAGCCATTCATGAATCAGGTGAGTTTGCAAAATTGGTGTTTGCATACCCCCCCCCTCCCTATCAGCACCATTTATGTTGAAATATTACTTGAGCAGATTTAGTATCACTCACATGAGCATTCATTTCATACATGCGGCTTTGGAAATTGCACAGTGGTGTTCATAATTAGATAACTAATTCCAAAACAATACAAAATAAGAAGAAATGAAATATTACTATAGCAGGATTTTTTCTTGTAAAAAATTAGAAGAAGGGTGGGGGCAAGGTGGCACTTTCCTCCCTCTTCCCACTTTGTTCCCCCAATTTTGAACAAAATGTTTATATAATTATGTGTTAAACCTTCCCTTTCTTAATTTTAGTTGGTGCTTTTACTTATTATCTGAACTGTATTTTCGTTTTTATTTTGACATAAGTATTTCTTGTCATATTATGTGATGTGAAAATAGATAGTATTATGTGTTCAATTGATTGTCACCTCTTTAGATTTGAATTTGTATTTGATTTACTTGTACTGTATGATGCTATTATGGTTTCATTTATGCTTCTTCAACACCGCCACAGAATTACCAGAAACGGACCGCTACTCAGTAACTTTTTGCTGCACAAAAGGCTCGGTTAGCCAGTGATCATAAGGTTATGTTTCTCAATGTAATAGGTAACTTTTTAGCAGGCGTACCGGGTAACAACATGAGGGTAATTGGCCTGTCCCAGCACAAGGATGAAGACTGTATGGAGCTCTCTTCAAGACTACTTCAAGACAAGTTCGGTCTTACAAATATTAAACTCGAACGTGCACATAGAGATGGCCCCAAACTTCCGGGTAAGCCCCAACATTTGTTGATGAAATTCAACTGCTATCAGGACAAAATCCAGGTCCTTCGTAAGCAACGACAGGCCCTTGATGGCGTATCCTACTTCTGCACTGATGATCTTACGAAAGATGACCTTCATGAAAAGAAATGATGGGCAGACCATGCAAGCAAGGCTTACAAGGAAGGAAAGAAAGTTCGCTTCTATGCAGGTAAATGGCGTGGGAATGGAGGAGCACTAGCTGACTTCTACAGGCAGTAACCCTCTTCCATGTACATCATCCATAGCTATGCATGCTCACGAACTCCATTGTTTAATACATATCTCATGTATAATTTCTATTATTATGCATCACGATCCATCTCCATATAACGCTTACTTTAAGTTCATTATCTGTCTTGGGTTTTTCTTTTGCCATTTACATATTTATTTCATTATCAGATTGTATTTCCTCATTCATTTATTTAACTGTATATATATATATTTCTTTATTATGCTTCTTCCATTATCATACGCTTTTATTTTTGTCCCCTTCAACTTGTGTATTTATTTCCCTCATCTTGTAAGCCTAGTTTGTAAGCTTAGTTTTTTTTTCATATATGCCCTGTTCACATGATGTTATGTTCGTTCCTTCCCACCGAGTCTCTTACTTCCTCATACCTTTTTTGCAGCTGGTGTTCCAGCATCACTTTCAGTTTGTTATTTCCTATTCCCCATCTTTGGGACTGGGTGGGACTGGGTGGGACTGGGTTGGACGTAACGTTTATCATCATCTTACTTTCATCAATTCATGTTCATTATTTGCTTTGTACCTCTTTTTGCGCAGCCTATCCCTACATTTTATTTTCAGCTTTATTTTTTGGTAATTTTTGCTTATTTTCCCCTCATCATCATTTTTGTTTTGTCCTATTCTGTTTTTTTTAACCCCACCTATTTTATTTCCCTGTTGGGAAGTTTTGTTATGCCTTTTGATTCTCTCAATATTGATGATGTTTATTCCACTCAGCATTCCTGTTCTTACCTTGAAAGTAATGATTTTAACAATTTAAATATCAATCCTACTTGTGATTTGTCTTTGTTCTATATGAATGCCAGAAGTCTCAGTAAACATTTTTATGACATTGAAGATTATTTATGCTCACTAAACTATTCTTTTTCTATTTACGGTTTCACTGAAACTTGGTTTAAAGAATCCCCTCCTTGTTATGCTCATAAGAATAACTATCACCTTGTTCATTCATCTCGTTCCAACAAACTTGGGGAGGAGTAGCTATGTTTATGTTTATTAGTGATTCCTTGAACTGTTGTATCAGAGATGACCTGATGTGTTCCTGTGAAGATTTTGAATGCATTTTCATTGAAATTCAACGTGAACACTCATGTAATCTCATTATTGGAAATGTTTACAGAGCTATGTAAATTTCAACAAACTGTTCCGTGATTGCTTAAATTCCATTGCCAAGGAACAAAAGCTGTGTTATATAATGGGAGACTTTAACTCAATTTAATCAATTGTTCTGACCATCATCCTACTGAGGATTTTGTCAACACTTTTTACATGTATGGTTTTCACCGTCTGATCGACAAACCCACTCGTATTGCCCCCATAGTTCCACACTTATTGATAATATACTAACCAATCACAATGGTGACATTACTGCTGGTATTCTCTACACTGATATATCTGATCATCTTCCCCTCTTTCAACTAACTTCTTCTTGTTTTAAGAATCAACTGCCGCCTTCGAAACACACCTACATCACTAGAGACATCAATAAAACCACATCGCAGTCTTTCAAAACAGATATTCAGTCTACACTCTAATGATGAAGAGCGTTCTTATAACATGTTTCTTTCATCCTTCAGTTTTATCTATAATAAGAACTTTCCTTTTGTAACCAAAGTCTCTGGTAAAGCTATTTAAAAATCAACCCTGGATTTCTCAAGCTAAAATTAACTCTTGCAACCACAAAAATAAACTGTACAGGCGTTTCATACGAAACCCAACCATGGCTAATGAGCTCAAGTGCAAAAACTTTCGCAACAGGCTCACAACAGTTATTCGTCATGCCAAAAAGAACTATTATGCCTACAAACTTGACTCCAACAGAAATGATCTTAAATCACTTGGCGTGAAATTAATAATATTCTTGGCAAGAACAAGAAAACTGGCTTTCCTGAAGAGTTCACTGATGGACTGAACCAAATTTCTAATCCGAAGGAAATTGCTGACTGTTTCAACACCTATTTTTACTAACATTGGTAGCACATTAGCCAGCAAAATCACTCCCAACATTCCCCCTTTTGTCTGTTATTGTCCTCCCCTGGTCTCGTCCCCTTTGTTGTCTGTTTTATGTTAAGGCACACCCATACAAGCTCTTGCTTACGGTGATTGTGCTCATTCTCATACTATATTGTACGCTAAAAATGATTTTTCCCCTCTTATTCATGTACATTCATTGTTTTATCTTCTAATATGTTTGCTTATATGTATATATATATATATATATATATATATATATATATATATATATATATATATATATATATATATATATATATATATATATATATATATATATATATATATATATATATATATATATATATACGTATGTATATGTGTGCATGTATGTGTATGCATGTAATGTATTATGTTTATATTACTTTAATTAACTATTATTTGTTTAAAGTTGACATTGACAAGCTTCCGCTTATTATGTCTACATCTTGTTTTCTCTGTTTTTCTATTATACTCTGTATTGTACATGTTACAAATATGTCCATTTATAATGTATCTAGAGAATGGAAATAAATGTACTATTGAATTGAATTGAATTGAATTGAATTTATTTAAATATGGATGAGCACAATATTTTGCCTGTGGTGATTGTTTTAGATAAATTTGCATACATAAATTATTAATTTTGCTGGCGGTTTAGTTGTGTTCTGGGCCTTGACTAAAGGCTAAAGTACCATGTTAAATTAACAGGCTTTTAAAAACTAGCCGTTAAATAATAACAATAATTGAAATAAAAAAAATTTTTTTAAATTTT
>CM055836.1:18863966-18888366 GCA_029582265.1 Zoroaster sp. YZ-2022
GACTTTGGGAAAAAACCCCAGTCGGGACGGATAGCTCGATATTTTTTGGTCGGAAATATACATGTAAACGTTATTTCGTGAAAGGTTTGTGAATATGATTTCAAAAATGTTTATAAATCTGTCGAAATTTGTATCGCAAAATCTGCGATGCATTGTTTGAAATTCCATCGCAGATTGCCCAAATTACATCGCATTTTGCAATGCGATACAGGGGAAATCGTTCACTGCATTGACAATGGTGCACGGTAATTGGTCTATAGAAATCTTAGTATACTGCAGCTTTACAGATTTCAATGGAGACAAAGACAAAGATGTGGAACAGGTTTACGAGTTCCCCCACACAACCACCCATGTGAAGCGAGCGCGTTTACACGGCCCCCCGCTCTTGTGCCGAACAAGTGTTGCACAATAACACGTCAACGAAGCACGAGCACTGCCAAAATGGCGTGTTTTCACATCGCCTGAAAAGACAATTGAAGCTTCCACAGCATGTGGTCACGTCTTCTGTGCACGTCACGTCAACCGAGCATGCATACAAAATATTCCCGAGTTTCCTATGGCGTGTTTAGACGCTCTCCGATCCGCGGTGCGAAAAGAAATTGCGGGTGTACACGGCCTCCGACGCGAACTGGTTTTAATAAGTCTTAAAATTCCATGACTTTCCATGACTTTTAAATAAGTTTACCCTTTTCCATGACTTTCAAGGCCTGGAAAATGCAAAAGCAAAATTCCCTGACTTTCCAGGTTTTCCATGACCCGTACGAACCCTGGGAAGAACTAACAAGAGATGAAAGATAAACAGAATTGAAGAGAAGGAAAAGAGGACAGGAATGTTGTCATGTTCTTGAGGAGAATATAAGAAAGGTTGATAAATGGAAGAACTAACAAGAGATGAAAGATAAACAGAATTGAAGAGAAGGAAAAGACGACGGGAATTTTGTCATGTTCTTGAGGAGAATATAAGAAAGGTTGATGAGCGGAAGAAGTAACAAGAGATGAAAGATAAACAGAATTGAAGAGAAGGAAAAGATAACAGGAATGTTGTCATGTTCCTGAGGAGAATATAAGAAAGGTTGATGAATAGAAGAACTAACAAGAGATGAAAGATAAACAGAATTGAAGAGAAGGAAAAGACAACAGGTACGTAGCCAGGATCCTGATGAATATACAAGGAATATTAAAGAACAGAAGAACAACAAAAGAAACATAATTGACAAGAAGGAAAAGAGGACAGGAGCATTGTCATGATCCAGATGAGAATACAAGGAACATAATGCACTGAACGGATGGCAAACCTCATTATAGAATCATTCTTTGATATAATTACAACAAGACGTACCTCCAATATGACAATAGCAGCGCCCTCTGACATCACAAATCCATCTCTGTCTTTATCAAATGGTCTAGATGAGGTCATTGGATCATTGTTAAAATTCTTACTTAATGCTCTTGCTCTACAAAGAGATAACATATAGAAATAATTAATAATAATAATAATAATGGACACTTATATTGCGCCGGTATCCACCAAGTTTGACACTCATGGTGCATGAATATTATTACCCCTGTCATCGTGGCCAGTTATATCATTCCTAGAACCATCTCAACTCCTGGGAGTATGCAGCCCATGCTGCCAAATGTGTAGAACGAAGCTTAATCAAACACAATTACTATCTCTATTTATACTCCTGGGTGGAGAGAAGCAATATTTTTCACGGATTAGAGAGGGCTTCAATGGGTTTTTGTGCAAGGGGATAAAAAAGTTAAGGCAGGAAGGCCCCTCCCACCCTCCGACAGATAACGGGTTAATCTGAGCTCCAACCAAAAACTCAAAACTGTTAATTAGGCCTTACTGGTCCCTATGCATGTTTCCTCAAGGAAATGTGAACATTTTCTTTAAACATTTTTTTTTTTGCTAAACCTTTTGACGGAATTGGACGAGGGGCTTCAATGGGTTATTTGTGCAAGAGATACTCATGGTTAATCTGAGCTCCCAACTAGAAACTCAAGATTGTTAACTTGGTCTTATTAGGGTTTGTACCTTGCAAATCCAGCAACTGCGAGGGGGCTAATGCTAGCTTCTGTCCCTCCAGCAATCATGACGTCTGCATCTCCATTCCTTATAAATCTTGCGGCATCTCCTATAGCATGTGCCCCTGTGGTACAGGCGGTTGATACTGCGTGATTTGGACCCTATTCAAGAAATAATTCATCCTAAAAACATTTGCTAATCAATGTGTTGATATTTGCTAATCAATGTGTTGATATTTGCTAATCAATGTGTTGATATTTGCTAATCAATGTGTTGATATTTGCTAATCAATGTGTTGATATTTGCTAATCAATGTGTTGATATTTGCTAATCAATGTGTTGATATTTGCTAATCAATGTGTTGATATTTGCTAATCAATGTGTTGATATGATCATTCCCAGGATATACGTATGGTAAAATGTATGTACATGCATCCATATTATAATAATCAAGATAAGTAAAGACTGTTTGCAGTGACACCATGAATGAAGATTCTCTTGAAGACGATCAGAGTATACTGATCGAAACGTCGAGTTGTAGCCAAATGGTTCTTTGCAGAACCACTTACTACTCAAAAGAGAATGTTTACATGGTGTCACAGCAAACAGTCTTTACTTATCCTTGTCACCGTGCAAAGCTACAAATCTTACTAAACGGTGTCACAGCAAACAGTCTTGACTTACCCTTGTCACCATGCAAAGCTACAAATCTTACTACACGGTGTCACAGCAAACATTCTTTACTTATCCTTGTCACCGTGCAAAGCTACAAATCTTACTAAACGGTGTCACAGCAAACAGTCTTTACTTATCCTTGTCACCGTGCAAAGCTACAAATCTTACTAAACGGTGTCACAGCAAAGAGTCTTTACTTATCCTTGTCACCGTGCAAAGCTACAAATCTTACTACACGGTGTCACAGCAAAGTCTTTACTTATCCTTGTCACCGTGCAAAGCTACAAATCTTACTAAACGGTGTCACAGCAAAGAGTCTTTACTTATCCTTTTCACCGTGCAAAGCTACAAGTCTTACTACACAGTGTCACCGCAAACAGTCTTTACTTATCCTTGTCACCATGCAAAGCTACAAATCTTACTACATGGTGTCACCACAAACAGTCTTTACTTATTCTTTTCACCATGCAAAGCTACAAGTCTTACTACACAGTGTCACCGCAAAACAGTCTTTACTTATCCTTGTCACCATGCAAAGCTACAAATCTTACTACATGGTGTCGCCGCAAAACAGTCTTTACTTATCCTTGTATGCAAAGCTACAAATCTTACTACATGGTGTCACCGCAAACAGTCTTTACTTATCCTTGTCACCGTGCAAAGCTACAAATCTTACTACATGGTGTCACCGCAAACAGTCTTTACTTATCCTTGTCACCGTGCAAAGCTGCAAGTTTTACTACACGGTGTCACCGCAAAACAGTCTTTACTTATCTTTTTTACCATGCAAAGCTGCAAGTTTTACTACACAGTGTCACCGCAAAACAGTCTTTACTTATTCTTGTCACCGTGCAAAGCTACAAATCTTACTACATAAGACTCAAGATATATATGTATATGTATAAAAACCAACCAGTGAAAGTGTCAGCTTATTTCATTGTGGTGATAAAAACTGTAAGACATTAAAGGGGCAGTATCGTCACGATCAACTGGGCATGGAATCGGAGTGCTAGTTTTAGATTAACTCAGTGACTGAAATAATACCCCACATGATAAGGTCATATTACCGTTGCTGCTGCATAAATGAGCCAGTAATTTTCAGTCACTGTGTTCATCTTAAACTAGGACACCGATTCCATGCCCTGTTGAAAGTCTGCTCTGATCGTGATGATACTGTCCCTTTAAATGCATTCAAATTGTTCATATTCAGAAATTTCTGTCTTCAGATGACAGAAATAAATCTATGAAATTGTTGAACTAATTTTACTAAAAAGTTAGTAACTGAGACAGAAACATTTCAAGTGATGTGTGATACTAAAAATGTTACATAGAAATTTGACATTCATGTGTACCTTGTCACATCTGACTCTAGATTGTTGTTATTTTGGAAAGCATTGTGATGCAGATTTACATTTAAATATGTAAAGAGAAAAATCTATCACAATTTTAACAAACTCTAAAATGTAAAGTTAAAGGGGCAGTATCGTCATGATCAGAGCAGATTTTCAACAGGGCATGGAATCGGTGTCCCAGTTTAAGATGAACACAGGTGACTGAAAATTACTGGCTTATATTTAAGCAGCTGCAATGGTTACATGTATATGACCTTATCATGTGGGGTATTATTTTCAGTCACTGAGTTAATCTAAAACTGGCACTCCGATTCCATGCCCTGTTGATCGTGACGATATTGTCCCTTTAGGCCCCCCCCCCCCCCCAAAAAAAAGTCTCCAGTTTCTGGTCATCGGTCGGCTTCAAAATTGGTGCGGTGATGCACTTTTTTTTGGTTTTTTCAGCCATCTTTTATTTTTGCCAACAGGGAAATACGTGATACATTGTATACACGGGGACCAAATTTCCCATATACAAAGTATGGTGGCTAAGAGAGGCCTCACAAATCAGGCAAACGTTCATACCCCTAGGTGAAAAAGTTGTTTAAAGCACAGCACGGCAGAATTCCAATTGATCCAGCAATTTTGGCTGCAACTGGACATCGTTTCATAGCAAAAAAAAAGAAAATTAAAAATGCTGATGCACAGGTCTGAGGCGAAGCACCCACAGACCAGAAACCAGAGACTTTTGTTTACCTTAACAAGTGCATACAGCCAGCTAGCCGTGCATACAGCCAGCTAGCCGTGCATACGGCCAGCTAGCCGTGCATACGGCCAGCTAGCCGTGCATACGGCCAGCTAGCCGTGCATACGGCCAGCTAGCCGTGCATACGGCCAGCTAGCCGTGCATACGGCCAGCTAGCCGTGCATGCGGCCAGCTAGCCGTGCATGCGGCCAGCTAGCCGTGCATACGGCCAGCTAGCCGTGCATACGGCCAGCTAGCCGTGCATACGGCCAGCTAGCCGTGCACGCGCCAGCTAGCGTGCATGCGCCAGCAACCGTGCATGCGGCCAGCTAGCCGTGCATGCGCCAGCTAGCCAGCGCATGCGGCCAGCTAGCCGCATGCGGCCAGCCAGCTTCGCCGTGCATGCGGCCAGCCAGCGTGCATGCGGCCAGCTAGCCGTGCATACGGCCAGCTAGCCGTGCATGCGGCCAGCTAGCCGCGTGCATGCGGCCAGCTGGCGTGCATGCGCCAGCCAACCGCCGTGCATGCGGCCAGCTAGCCGTGCATGCGGCCAGCTAGCCGTGCATGCGGCCAGCTAGCCGTGCATGCGGCCAGCTAGCCGTGCATGCGGCCAGCTAGCCGTGCATGCGGCCAGCTAGCCGTGCATGCGGCCAGCTAGCCGTGCATGCGGCCAGCTAGCCGTGCATGCGGCCAGCTAGCCGTGCATGCGGCCAGCTAGCCGTGCATGCGGCCAGCTAGCCGTGCATACACCCAGCTAGCCGTGCATACACCCAGCTAGCCGTGCATACAGCTATATCCACACACAGTCCCTTTGCAGGTTATCAGTTAATCAAAATGTTGCTATTTATAAGTAGTTTGTGTGGGATTTTTTTTTTACCTTGCATTTGTATCTGATTCCGATGTGGCCAGCTGCCATGTTGGTCAAAATACGAGGAACAAAGAATGGGCTCACCTTCCTGTAACCCTGGTAACAACCATTGCAATAAATAAAATTATGAGTTGGATAAAATGATGTTAGATAGCTAGGGGGAGAAAATGTCCAAAAACCTCAGGAACAAATTTATTTTCACATGACACACATGTGATCATATACTAAGGGAATAACATTTTGTTGGGTGGTCTTTACCGCAGGCTAACGACCGGTTTTGGGCGTGGTTACGGGCGATAAGGGCCGAGCCGAAGCACAAAACCGGTCTTTAACCTGCAGTAATAAAGACCAAGCGTCAAACTGTTATTCCCATTCATAAAATACCCATATCGATTTCGTTCTCAAAATGTAAAAAAAAAAGGAATTTTTGTTGAATAAAGCCAAATAGAAATGACCAAGTTCAAGGCGGGGGACACCATTATTGATAAGATATGCATGAGTGATACATCTTTATGTCTTATTTTGTTTGATAATAGTTATCGTAATCAACTTCTTAGTTCTTTTAACCAGTTCGCGTCGGAGGCCGTGTATACACGCATTTTTATTTTGAACCGCGGATCGGAGAGCGTCTAAACACGCATTCCGATTTTTGTGTGTGTTACCGGGAGACTTGTCAACAGCCACACGTGGCGTGCCGTCGTGGCGCCTGACTTGTATACACGCAATCGTTTCTCGGAGTCCATGGGGTCACAGTTCGGTGGCCCCGGACAAAAGGCACTGCAAACAATGAACGAGTTCACTCTTTTTGTTGATTTTTGCGTAATCCCATTATCCAAGACCTGTTCCTTTGACGTACCAGCCAAGAATTTGTAAAGACGGATTTATATCCATTGTTTACGAGGCCTTTCCTCTCTCTCCGGGTATGCCGTCTGTTCTACCGGGTGCTGGTCGCTAATAGGCCGTTGCATCGGAGCTTGCCAACGGTCTAATTGTGCTGAACAAACACATCCGTAATTTAAAAAACTAGCCATTTAATTCTCGAAATGTCAATGAGTATAAAAGGTGTTCATTTGGGTGTCCGGACATAGTTTCATTGACAAAAAAAAATATTTAATGGCTAGAAATTTTTTCTGATTTTTCACTGAAAATAAACCCACACGGGGGACCGGAAAAAAAATATATATTCCCGACATGAACTGGTTAAGACATAATATGTTAACGAAAATGATGGTATAGGTTGATGAAATTCTTGCGTCGGGAGATATACAATTGATTTAATTTTGCCCTACACTTACATGTGTATAGCACTGTATACTCAGTGCTTTCCGACTGTCTGTGAAAAAACTACACAGGCGACTCGGGCGGGATTCGAACCCACGGCCTCCTGCTTACTAGTGCAGATGTCTTAACCTCTCGACCACCGAGCTTGCCCGACGACAATTGGCCGGCTAGAATCCCATATAGCAGCGTGTGCTGCGATATTTATAGATTGATGAAATTCTTGCGTCAGGAGATAAACAATTGATTTAATTTTGCCCTACACCGACGTGTGTATAGCACTGTATACTCAGTGCTTTCCGAGTGTCTGTGAAAAAACTACACAGGCGACTCGGGCGGGATTCGAACCCACGACCTCCTGCTTACCAGTGCAGACGTCTTAACCTCTCGACCACCGAGCTTGCCCGATGGCAATTGGCCGGCTGATGGTGTTTGTGATAGTTTAACCAGTTCGCACCGGGAATAAAAAAGTTTTTCCGAACCCCCGTGGCGGGTTTATTTTTACCGCACAAACACGAACAATGGTGCTCACCAGAGCGTGACCGGGGAGACCGCGTCTTCCACCGTATGCTTATGGCTCGTTGCCACGTCGATTGGGAATCTATACAAAATTCCCGAGAATCCTGTGGCGTGTTTAGACGCTCTCCGATCCGCTGTCCAAAAAAAAATGTGCGTGTATACACAGCCTCCGACACGAACTGGTTAAAGTATTTGTAGTATTGTAGTAATGACATTGATATGATTGTTAATTTATTGAAACTGTTTTGATGTACTGTGCAGATTTACTTATCTTCTTTGTATTATTGTATGTATTATTTAAATTTTCTCCTACAGGAGGTTAATAAATTTTGAATTTGAATTTGAATTTGAATTTGAATTTGAATGCCGTCTATTAATACACCCCCACGTAATTACGTTTTGTCCAATCAAATTGTCTGAACTGTCTTGGGCATTTATGAATATTGTTTAAAGATAAGGTATAGGATTAGTCATTTATTTATAACAAAACGGTGGAATATTAACCTGAAACTAACTTGCTATAAAGCCTGTGATGGTATAAAACCTGGATATGAGTTTGTCTGAGGTACTGTCATTTTTTAGAAAGAAATAGAGAATTAGCTGATTGCAAACTGCTTACCAACCTAAAGGACCTGTAGTATAAATAGAGAATTAGCTGTTGCAAACTGCTTACCAAACCTAAAGGACCTGTAGTATAAATAGAGAATTAGCTGTTGCAAACTGCTTACCAACCTAAAGGACCTGTAGTATAAATAAAGAATTAGCTGATTGCAAACTGCTTACCAACCTAAAGGACCTGTAGTATAAATAGAGAATTAGCTGTTGCAAACTGCTTACCAACCTAAAGGACCTGTAGTATAAATAAAGAATTAGCTGATTGCAAACTGCTTACCAACCTAAAGGACCTGTAGTATAAATAAAGAATTAGCTGATTGCAAACTGCTTACCAACCTAAAGGACCTGTAGTATAAATAGAGAATTAGCTGTTGCAAACTGCTTACCAACCTAAAGGACCTGTAGTATAAATAGAGAATTAGCTGTTGCAAACTGCTTACCAACCTAAAGGACCTGTAGTTTAAATAGAGAATTAGCTGTTGCAAACTGCTGACCAACCTAAAGGACCTGTAGTATAAATAGAGAATTAGCTGTTGCAAACTGCTGACCAACCTAAAGGACCTGTAGTATAAATAGAGAATTAGCTGTTGCAAACTGCTGACCAACCTAAAGGACCTGTAGTATAAATAGAGAATTAGCTGTTGCAAACTGCTTACCAACCTAAAGGACCTGTAGTATAAATAGAGAATTAGCTGATTCCAAACTGCTTACCAACCTAAAGGACCTGTAATATAAATAGAGAATTAGCTGTTGCAAACTGCTTACCAACCTAAAGGACCTGTAGTATAAATGCAAAATAATGGTTATTTGCCTTACGTTTTTAACCTAGCAGGTTCTTTCTCAAAGGCAAAATGGATGATATACAAACATGAACAAATACATAAACACAAGAGTAAATAGAGAATTAGCTGATTGCAAACTGCTTACCAACCTAAAGGAACTGTAGTATAAATGCAAAATAATGGTTATTGGCCTTACGTTTTGTACCTAGCAGGTTCTTTCTCAAAGGCAAAACGAGACATTTTGCCTGTGAGAAAGAACCTGCTAGGTTCGAAACATGAGGCCAATAACAATTATTTTGCATTTTTAAGAAAGGTGCAATTGTTGAGTCTGATTCTGATTTCCAGCTTATTATGTTGCAGTATAGACTCAGTAAAAGCAATGATGATGATGTTGATGTAATGTCACTAACACTCTTCCTCATAATAAAACCCAATCATGCACTCAAGTAAACAATGTCATTATGACATTGTTTACTTGAGTGCATGATTGGGTTTTAATGAGCACAATGTAATAGCGCTAGTCTCCATTATTTTTTTAGAAGATTATGTCACAATCACATTCGAACAAATTCAAACAAAACTACTTTTTACCAGGATTAAAACAAATTACTGGGATTTATGAACCAGTGTACATGTGTTTACGTAGGTGAGTGTGTGTAGATACCAATTACTTTCTTCAGTATTACATCATTGTCAGTGACAAGTGCTACGTGTATATTACGGCAGAAAAAACAATGATGAGCAATTCCTGTTTTTACCTGATTTTGAAGAGTGATCCCTGTATTTACAATATCTTGTAGACCAACCATTCCCATGCCGACAGCAACACCCTAAAAGACATGTCAATCAAAACAGATGTCAATCATTTATACTATGGACAGAAGGATCTTCTATATCCAAAGTTCACAACCCACCCCAGACTAGGGATCTCCTACATTCAGACCCTCCTCCCCCCCGATCTTATTACCAACTGATTCAGTTCAGTGAGCACACACTCCTCTCCCCCACCCCCTAGGATCCCAGTCCCAACAGTTTCTGCCTACACGGTTCAACGCACTAATCCTCCAGCATCCTGTCATCGTGTGATCCTCAAGCAGCCTACTTAAGCAGCAGCATTTCCCAGAATCTGGCATTCTCCTGAGGACGATCAGAGCAAATTGATTGAAACATTGACTTACTACTCAATTTGAGAATTTCACATGGTGTCACCACAAAAAATCTTTATTTATTTATAGCTCCCTTATCTTGAGTCAAGATCACATCTAGTTGTCAGGGTTATGGTAGAATATGAAGTCCCTGGCCAATTCTTTATATCTGCCTCATCTTCAGTCAGGATCTTGAGTCAATATCACATCAAGTTACCATGGTTACAATAGAATATTGGGTCTCTGGCCAATCAATAACAAGCATAAGAATCTGACTTTGTGAAAAATTTATGAAAATTGTCAGCATTTTCAGCCAAAAACAGCCGTTATCAGTTTAAAGATGTATCACCTGTGCTTACTAAATATTTCTGGAAATTTTTGTTTTCATTGGAACATTGAAGAAAGAACATTCAGAAAAGAAAACAATTGCTTTGAAATGAAATATTTCACAAAATAGTTATTGACAGAAGCTTGGTTAAACAGTACAAAAGTGCCCAAATTAATATGACGGGACCCAAAATAAATTTAATATTGGTACATATTTACTGATAAAACCATGCTTTTCAAGATTATTTTGCAGAAACATGCAATTTTATTCCATTTAATTGCTTTCTCTTCCTCAAGTAAAATAGCAATGTCCTGATGGAAAAGCCAAAAACGCACGCAATACATCTTTACTCTACAAATTGTTTGATATTGGTGCCTGGATAAACCAGTTCAAACCCGTTTCAACCAGTTCAAACCCGTTTCAACCAGTCCAAACCCCTTTCAACCAGTCCAAACCCGTTTCAACCAGTCCAAACCCGTTTCAACAGTTCAAACCTGTTTCAACCAGTTCAAACCTGTTTCAACCAGTTTAAACCTGTTTCAACCAGTTCAAACCTGTATCAACCAGTTCAAACCTGTTTCAACAAGTTCAAACCCGTTTCAATCAGTTTCAATCAGTTTCAACCAGTATGAACCAGTTGTGTACAATTGTTGCTTACAGTAGCTCTTTTGTCTTCTTCTGTTGATGGTATCCAACATGATTGTGTTAATGCTTCCTCAGCTGCAGCTAATGCAAATATTGATGACTCTGCTAACGTCCGCTGCTCCTGTAAACAACAAATCAGAAGAGATTTTATCAACTAAAAAAAAAAACAGGGAGATGAATTGGCTCAACGTTGAATTTTTTTACCACAGTCAGTAAAATTAAAAAAATGTAAGGGTCGAGTCCAAATCCGAGTCATTGTACATGGTGATTCAATTTCGAGTCCGACTCACTAAAAAGTTGACTCGAGTTGGAATCGAGTCCGAGTCCTAGTCATGAGTCATACAAGTCTGGCAAGGCTATACCTTATCAGTCATGTACTGGAACTGGCATCATTGCACACTTCCATTGTCCCAGTTTTTGTTTATTTTAATTTCTGTACACGTGTCTATGAGAATCAAAATGAGACTTAAGTCAATAATAGACTGGTGCCTATCAAAATGATTTGGATTTTTTTATCAGAAGTCAGGGAGCCAGACAAAATGGAGTGACAAGCTTGCTTTTTGAGGGCTTCCACCACTTTATCATCATTCCTGCTCTCTAATAATACATTCATGTACAATGTTGTGATAAAGTAAAAAAATAAATAAATAAATAAAGATTGAATAATAAAATCTAACTTACTGTGGATGTTACAAACTTTGAGGCATTGAATTCTCCTTCTGTATCACCTCTCGGAACGTAACCAGCTGTGAATAACACAAATAGTAAATACAAGGTGACTAGTACAAAAAAGGAAGACAGATTGAGAGGAAAATTATTTTAAAAAATTATAAAAAGAAAATATTATCAACAAATAAATTGCTAGCACTTGTGCAAATTCTTTTTTAATTTTTCAATTGCACCCATGTCCAACAGTAAAAATCAGGAGTGTGTTTTTGCAGTCATGACCATAAACGTGTTTGGGCTTTGGTCACTGGTTGATTGATTGATAGTTTTTGAGAGTTTGATTGTTTTGCAATCACATGATTGTTCCAACCAGACTTGATCCAAGTTATCTGCACAGTGCACATCGTAGCCCTCTAGAGGTGAATTTGCACCCAGTGTTTTGATGATAGCTACTTTTGCGTCGTGTGAGCGTTGTGCGTACACTTTATGCGTGTATCTTATGGTACTAAGTGCGCATGTACTTCTGTCAGCCAATGATTGCTGGAGATATTGCGCGCGTACGCACATCAACTGTAAAATACGCCAAACGCGACGCACTATCGCTGCCCTTTCGCTCACAGTGGTTTAGCAACATGTGCCCTCAACAGCTCATGCACGGTGCGAATCACTTGGTTACACTTGGAATTAAGATGGCAGATTGTCAAAAGTAACGAAAGTTTTATTTCTTATTTGTTCAAAAAGGATAGTTCATACAAAGTAATCATATTTATTACTCACAAGTAAAATTAAAAAGTTAACATTTTAAGAGGAGTGACACGTTAAAGACTCTTTTTGGTTACATACGCATTTTCCCATAATTCTTTGACCTTTTTTGTTTTGATAACAAAATTTTACATTAGAAACAAGTTTCTGGTTGTGTTAACCAAAAAATGCCTGTTAAACTACAAACTTCATATCGCTTAACTCCAAGCCTCCCACATTTATCACAGTTCGTGGCTAGATAGCTCGAAGAGTACTTGTACAGTAATCTGGAGATCCCAGGTTCAAGTCCCAATCTTAAGTAAAAGGATTTACTCACCAACTTTACAGGGGATCTTTTCATAACCTGGAC
This sequence comes from Zoroaster sp. YZ-2022, assembly GCA_029582265.1. Classification (NCBI taxonomy): domain Eukaryota; kingdom Metazoa; phylum Echinodermata; class Asteroidea; order Forcipulatida; family Zoroasteridae; genus Zoroaster; species Zoroaster sp. YZ-2022. The sequence goes on from CM055836.1 coordinate 18,876,707, forward strand.
CCATGATGTTTGAAATGCCACACAATCCATTTATAAGTTTTGGCCATACGTAGTGAATTCCTGAACCCAAAGGACAGACCACACCTGTTTCAATACAAAAAACAACAACAATATGTGAGAATAAAACACAGAGAAGACCATCCAACTGACCAACTGACCAGCTGACCAATGACTGATTGACTGTCTCATTGGCCAAATGTTTTGTCCATCATCACCAAATCATGTTCTTAAATGGTAAAAATACAACATGATGGGGCATGCAAGCTTGGACGATAACACAATAATATCGAATATTGCAATACCTTATTTATTCAATTACAATATCGAGAACCTTTTCAATTTATCGAGACATCGGCAAATCATGATTAAAAAAAATATATCACGATTAAAAAAAAATGCCATTGTGAGTCAAGTCAGAAATTCCATGGATACAAAATTAGGACAGTCTTTTCAGCTTTTGGAAGTGAGAAACAAAAGCGAACTACTTCAAAATACACACTATGCAAATGAATTTGTGATTTTGGGGCCACTCAGATTTATCAATGTTTTTAAATTTCGATATTTTTTTCGAAATATTTTTGACCTACCCACCCCAATCTTCGATTTTAAAAATATTGACTGGCTATTCAATATATTCTACACAGTGAAGGACGAAAGTGATGCCCCATTATAAAGCAGAATCTTTTGATCATTGCTCTCCCAGCACAGTCCTGACAGAACTTGAAAGAATTCCCTGAAATTCCATTTTCCCCTTACTTCAGGCAGGGCTTCCTCATTCAAGGAAAGTTAAGGAAACTCCGCAAGAATCTATCGGCCAATAAACAAGGATTAAAAAGAAAAGAAAAAAATTGCAAAGTTGCCAAAACAATCCAAACATGTCTCGTTCAATGTGACTTTTTGATAGCAGACAGGATGCACAGACGAAACGTTCGTATGGTGAATGTGGATTTCTCATGATCAGCTTTTGCTGCGTCCAAAAATGTTGCAGATCTGGAGGTATCTCGCACATGACATGTATGATGGCAGCCATGTTTATCGCAACGATCGAACATGTACTCAGTGCTGCACTGGTAGTCTTCAATTCAAGTCAGTGAACAGTCCTGTTTTGACCATTGGCGCGACTGTTTATCGGCGTGGCATTGCGCTGCGCTGAGCGTGTCATATGCTAGGATTATTCATCGCTCATCAAGGATCAGAATTCCGCTGATGTACCATGTAGTACATGTATGTATCGGCCTGTGTTGTACCGACAAATCCCGACCAATTACCGACTTGAAATCAAGTCTACCTCACTGATTTCACTAATAACCAACGTCGTCCCCATGTGCTCGATCTCCCAATCTATCTACCATTGGAACGAGGTCAACTATCGGGACAAAGTTGACAAACAATGGAACGGCACCAACGTTTGGAAAGAGACTGCCGCGCCGGGTACTTTTTTCTATTTTTTGATTTTTGTTTTTAAATTGAAAATTTAAAAAAAAATTTACCCACCCACCCACATTTTCGGGAAAAAAAATTGAAATTTTAAAACAGTGATAATTCTGAGTGGTCCCTTATTGTGATGCTTGTAGAGGAGTACATACTTGTGGTTATCGGCTCGATAACGCCCAAGCTTGTCCCCCTCCCATGCAATATTTATGACAATGGGGATGGTAATGGCAATGTTCACCCCTCCCCCTGCCAATAATTATTGCCCCCAACAAAAAATTTTTTAAAAGCACACAAATTATTACATTTGTATAACTTTATTCTATTTAGGCCAATTTATGCCAAATCTTTTCTGAAAATCTTCTCAAAAACTTACTTTATGTTAAATGATTCTTTGAAACAACAAATCTAATCAAGTTTATTCTTTTTGTATAAAAAAAAAGCTATAAAATTTTTAAAAAAATAATAAAAAACTAACCAAAAACATGAAGAAACATATCGGCAATGGGGGTCCTAATCCCTACCACCCCCCCTCCCCCCATCGTAACACAAAATCACCCACCACCACTGCTAGTAGTAAGATTATATCTAGTAGTAGTGTAGTAATAGTATCTAACAGTTCTAAGATAGAATACAACCGCCACTTTTCTATCCAAATATGACAAATATCACATATTTTCCTTTAAAATATGATAGAGGACACACTTAAAGAGAGGAAAGTGTAGTCAAGTGAGGATTGGAAACGATATTTGGGGATACTTTGAGCAATGAATGTGAGAAGTTGGCCATTTTGTCATCTGTTAAAAACATATGCTTAGACATTTGTGCACAAGTGGCAGTTGGGTTTGACATTCTTTCTGTTTATGAAATAAAGAGTGCATTTTTGATGAAGTCTAGGGCCACTGGACTCCCTCCGTATCCTTGGGCTTGGCCCTAGCCCCACAAAGGAAGATCTGCACTTTTGATCTGCTAATTATTAAAACCTAAAACATTGTGATTAGGTAACCTTGCCCAAGCAGACACTTTTGGCAAAAAATCCATTATTCTGGGATAGCTCACTTTCATGAAAATTTCAAAACATTTTTTAAATTAAAAATGTAATTAGGCTAGGCCTAATATATCGTGCCGTCATATGTTTTCGATCGACATGTATTTTCGATCCCCCACTTTGATTCCCTTTTACCGAGAGATAGTGCGAGATCCACAGTGACCAGAAGCTCTGTTGTAACATCCACGCTCCATGCTATCGGCAGACTTCAACATGTTGAGAATAAAGTTCCCTGTCGTAAGTGACACCCAAAAGTTTATATAATGCTTAATTTTTGGTATAGATCACTAATGCAATATTTTACTAATAATCAAATGTGTCAAAGAAACACAATCCATTGTCAAATATTCCAAACGTAAGTTTCGTCTGCCAGATAAAGTTTCATTTTTCTAAAGTAGCACGATAGATCACGTGATGTTGTTGCTATTTGGGATTGTATGGCGTGCCAATATTGGAATAAAATTAAGTTTATCTCAAGTGGAAATTACATTGTTATATTCTTCTTTGTTTTACTGCAGACTGTGATCATTTCTGATGAGCCCGATAAACATGATCTGTCCACATTTTTTTAAAATGAAAGCTTCATTGGCTAGATGAGGCTCCTTTCTCCCAAAATCACACATGGCCATTCATACGTTGCCAGATAATCAGAATGTTATGAATTTTTTGTATTGGGGAAATAGAACAGTTACTTTTATTTTATTTATTTATTTATTTTATGCTGTAAGGACAAAAAAAAATAATAAAATTAATTTTTGAATTTTATGAACAGATTTGATGTTTTTTTTAATGGCAATATTTCCATTTATTTTTATTTTCTGCAGACTGTGATCAATAAAGGGAAGGCCAGCTACAGATGTTATTCTCAAGAATCTCTTGATAATGCATATGAGGCTGTAGTTGGTCAGGGAATCCCAATTAAAAAGGCTTCAAGGACTTTCTCTGTTCCATATTCTACGCTGCATGACAGAATTAATGGTAAAAACCAAATTGGAAACTACTAGGTCTGGCCCTGAACCCCTGTTGAGTCAGGAAGAGGGGCAAACTCTAGTAACACACATTGAGTTGATGTCTTCCTTTGGCTATGGATACACTCGCACTGAAGTTACAGCACTTGCTACTGACTTGGCAATCCACCTTGGAAAGAGAAAGAAGTCAGATAAGCCTCTCTCACTACAGTGGTTTTACAGCTTCATGAAACGCTGGCCAGAACTCAAGGTGCAGAAACCCAGATCACTCGAGATAATGAGAGCTAAAGCTACTTCTCTGGAGACAGTCAATAAATACTTTGACGAACTGGAGCACATTTTGAAGAAATATAACCTGAAGGATCGACCACAGGCCATCTACAATATTGATGAGAAGGGCATCGTTGAGAACCATACACCTCCATGTATTGTATCCTCACGCCAAGAAGTACCTCCAGCAGTAACCATGGGTAAATCATCTACGACAACAGTAATTGGATGTGGGAATGCTCTTGGTATGGCATTGCCCCCATTTTTCATATTCAAGGGACAGCGTATGCGGAAGGAATTCTTGTCCGGTTGTACTGCTGGTACAGGAGGGGCAGTGACTCGGGCTGGTCTAACTCAGACATTTTTCAGAGATACCTTGAAGACCATTTCAGCAAATACTCCATTCCAGCTACATCAGATAACCATCTCTTGATATTGTATGATGGACATAAGTCTCATGTGTCACTATCACTCATTCAATGGGCACGGGAGAGAAATATCATTCTATTTGTACTTCCAGCACACACTTCACATATTCTTCAGCCGATGGACGTTGGATGTTTTGGACCATTTGAAAAAATCCTCAATGGTATGAGACACACTCATATGCGGCACCATGCAACATCTGGAATTGACAGGTACTCCCTATGTGAGATAGCTTGCAAGGCATATACATGTGCACTTACACCAAATAACCTGCAAGCATCATTCCGAAAGTGTGGCATCTACCCAGTTGACCGATGTTCTGTGAACCAATCAAGCTTTCTGCCAGCAACAGTTTTCACTTCATCAACAGTTAATTGTCCAGAGAACATTTCAGCTACTTCTTCCACATCTGTCATGGCAGCTGAGAAACCTACGGCTGATGACACTCGACAGATGCACCAACTTTTTCAGGAAAGCTGAAGCGGTGCTGACAGAGAACACTAAACAAACAAAGAAGCGTGAAAGTTCTTAAGCGCTGTAGTAGGAGTGTAAAGCCATCACTGAAGACACAGTTGTAGATAACATCAGGAAACATCAGGAGCAACAAAAAAAGAAACCAAAGAAATCTGTCACCAAGAGTTCACCAAAACCCAGTACTTCTGGAACAAGTCATCAGAACAGAAAACCAAGAAATCAACCACCTGTGGTTATGGATGACGAAGACAGTGATGCTGAATCTCAAACAACTGATCCCAAAGACCTCTGTTGCAAGTGCAAAAGGTTGCAACCAACAGAACTAAGAAATATTGACTACATTTCCTTTGTTTCATGGGCACAGTGCACATATCCTGACTGCAGTCACTGGGTACACTTAAGATTTTGCACACCAGTACGTGTTGTTCGCAGGCATTCGATATTTTGCTGCCCTTGCCACCATCAGTCAGAAGAATAAAAACCGAAACAGATAAAAAAATGTAAAATTGTAGCAAATATTATTTCAACAAGTAAAAAGAATACAAAATGAAAACAAATATTGCCATTCATTGTTAAACTTGCCATTCAGTTTTCATTGAATAGGAAAATTTCCTTGTTGGTTGCAAGAAATATTAAACTTCCACTTTCCTGGCTGTGTTGCCCCCCCCCCCCCCAAAAGTAAAAAGTAAAAAAATAAAAATAAAGATATAATATACAACAGGCAATCAATAAAATAACAATGAACAATATTAAGAACAATAAAAAGATATCTCACACACACACATCAGTTAATGATACAGGCTAAAATGACCAAAATAATCTCTGCTGAGCTCCTCCCTGTGTGGATTTCACCACTGAAACTGTAAAATCATCGTTATGGATAATGGATCCTTAATCATTTCCCTGGTCAAAAACGTTTTTGACTTTATTTATTAACTAAAATAATCGTCTCACTAGCGGCAGTGGAAGTTTGGACAACACTTCTACCATTTTTGAGACATTTTGCATACCATACTAGCGTCTGAAGTTGATGTAAAATTGCCGTCCAATGAAAGGATCGAAAACATATGACGGTGCTTCTATCCCGCGTACCCTGTACCACTGTAAATGGCGGACGATCTTTCGCAACGAAAGACTGCAACTACGAGGATTTCAACAGGCTATGAACTGAAATTGTCATATTAAAAGGTTGGTTAAATGATTTTTTAAAATTCCATTTAGTTTCTGCTTCCGAACAATTTTCCCGTTAGGCCAAGAGAATGAAAGTCATAGATTTGCGTCCGGGAAATTTTGAAAACACATGAGGCTTTTTTTCATTATTCATTATTCATTATTTCCATTGATCATTAATAACAGCGCAATCACAAGATGTTTCTTCTAATCTGTGTACGTACATGCATCATTATACGTGCGGGCCGCACACACAGGCATACTAGTACTACTCACTAGGCTCAACAGCGAACGTGTTGTGCATGTGAAGGCGGTACAGTTGCAGGTGCGGATCGGACGGAGTTTACCATACAGTTTTAGCGCGATGCGACCTTTTTTGTGAACGACGTACGCGGGACTAAGACTGTAAGAGAACATGTGCTAATGATTATTTTATAGCGCACATACTGGTGGAAATTTGGTAAAAACTTCGTTTTACTGATGTGGATGATTTGGAACTAAATTTGTTTGGTGAAAATACCTTTTTTGTGCAAATAATTATTTTTTTGGCAAATAATGAACAATTTAGGCGGTAGCTTTCGGGACATGCGGGCGGTGGACGCAAATCTATGTGACTTTCATTCTCATGGCCTTATGCTTATCCGATCGAAAACCCATGACACCAGGATACTACACTAGGCCTAGGCCTATCACCAAAATTACAATATTACTAATTAGCAAACTTCATCATATTCATGCCAAAAGTGTCTGCTTGGGCAAGCTTACCTAATCACCAAATTTTAGATTGTAATAATTAGCAGATCAAAAGTTGAAAAATTGCTCCTTTTTTGTACATGTGGGGTTAGGGCCAAGGATACGAAGGGAGTCCAGTGTATTGGCTCTAGAATGGGGAGACTGGAGACATTTTGTCAAATGAATGTCTATTTGAGAATGAGAATGATCGACACACTCACCAACCCCAGTAACGACAACTCGTCTATCATGTGACGCAGAATATTCTCGGTATTTTGAAAACTTGACGCAAGTGAAGATTGAGAAAAGTTGTCTTTTCTTACGTACTTTTAAAACACTTATTATTGTCAACATTTTATCTTGCTTCGGTTTCCACCGTGATCACTGACTGAAAGCTGCCATTTTGTAAAGTGCGCCCCCTTGTGAACTTCAATTATTGGCTAAAAGTTCGGTCTACTTAAAAACGCGTACGTCACAAGATTTTGAGAAGGATCACTTATAATAATAATTAATAATTATTACAGTATAAGGCATCAGCTCACGGCAAAAACATAAATACTGCTCATCTTCAAAGCATTTCAACTTTGCTTTCGTACCAGGATAAAGTATTTAGAAATCAACTGGGATCAGCTAAAAAATTGAAAAATTTTCAAATAATTCGCGAGGAAACAGGCCGGGTTTCATAGCACACACATTTTTCTTACAAAATGAGTCTGAAAAAAAAGTATTATTTTTATTTTATTAATTTTAATTTGGTAACATGCCCTTATACATGCTTCAGTTTCACCATGGAGGAAGGAACTTCCTTCCTCCATGGTTTCACAATGTAAATAGAAAATGCCAATGAATTTCATCCCAATTATCAGTATGTGTTTGGTAGTAAAAAATTGAAGATGATGGTGTGTTTGTTTTAGGCCAACTGTCCTTATAAGGCCCATTGAGCAATTTATTGTTATTGAAAAATGATTCAATGGTCCAAAGATTGAGATAATATTTTTTTTAAATGCTTGAATGTGCCTGGCAAAACTGGCCCTCCTGGGTCAGACAAAAGGGCTATTAAGGAATTACTGCCTATTGTGTAGGGAGGATTAGTGAAGGATTAACAGTGGCGCTGCCATTGATGTTCCAGACTACAGTAGCTGTTTTGTAGGTATTAGGACTGTCAATTATCACTTCTTTTGTCTGCTTCCAGAAGCTGTTCCATGCAGAACAGTTGCTTTCAAATCTGGTAAACAAATGAAGCAAGCTAAATGAATAGTACGGGCTATTTTCCCGGCCAATTTCAACAAAAAATCATTCAATTTCATCAACACGCTTTCAAATTCACGCGATTTTGATAATTCAATCCAACTAGGGTTTCTCTTTCGATATTATTGCATTCAATTTCGTTTTCGTGCACACATGATTTCTTTCTTTTCATTCTATTTCGTTTATAGGCATTCAAAACTACAAGATCACCATTCTTATGTTGAATATCTACCACATTTTCGCAATAGGTGCAATCAAATTCAGAGTCATTGAACCGCACCAGCCTGTTGCTGCTGGCTTTGACGAAATTGAATGAACTTAGCGACCATTTGAAATTGAATGATCTTATTTGTCGAGTGAATGCTCAAGTGTTGAAATTGAATGATCTTATTTGTCGAGTGAATGCTCAGGTGTTGAAATTGAATGACTCTTTTTAACTGTTGAATGCTGATGTAGCTGAGCATTTATTTTCAAACGAAATTGAATGAGCCGGGTATCAAATTGAATGATTTTTTTCCGAAATTGGCCGGGAAAACCTATATTAAAGTTTAACATTGCTCAATACGCTCTAAGAGGATTGTAGGTCAGCTGAACAAATTCGACAGGAAAAAAACATTTCGGGATCCGGTAAAAGCTATGCTTAGCAAACATCAGTTGGCAGCCAAAACTGTGTCACATAATTAATGTAAATTGCTTCTGGTAGGTTCTCAGCTAAATTTTGCCTAAGCAATATTTTCTGTTTAGCATGATTCATGCATGATTCTTTCATGATTCATGATAACATTCTCCTGAGGACGATCAGAGCACACTGATCGAAACGTCGAGTTGTACCTCCAGTTCTTTTCAGAACTAATTACTACTCACTTGAGAATATCACATGGTGTCACCGCAATTAGTCTTACTTATGATTCATGCAGTTCGATGAAATTGGGTCCTTATAATCTCTGGACCACTGAGCTCGTCTGATGACAACATGCCGGCTGATCATGGGCTGATCGATCAGGAGAGATAACAGCGGTTACCACTGATGAGGAGCTGAGGTTTGCACTCGTACGACTACACCAGATCGTCGTGGGTTCGAGTCCGCCTATCGAGTGCCGCGCCAAAGAGTTTTTCAAGCTGATATTCGAAAACATTGAGAATACAGTGCTGTGCTATAAGTCAGTGAATGGTAAATATTATATTTTAAATTGTAATACATTCGCCAAAAGAAAATAATTCTATCAATTAACGTTAGATGTGTTTACCTGTAGCTTAATTTTATTTATATTTTACAAAACATCCCCATTCCCATAGCAACATCCCAAACATTTTTAAAACTTTTGGTTAACATGTTTTCTCTCAAATGAGAGCATAAGTTTCCAAAGGTATTCCCCATATAACTAGTGTATCCCCATGCTTTCATTAGGACCTCGACCTAATTAATTCTATAATGATAAGGTCAAACACGTGTCCGGTTTCTGGTCATAAGTCGACTTCAAAATCCATGTGGTCACGCGCTTTTTATTTATTTATTTATTTATTTATTTTTTGCCAACCGGTGTAATACGCGTGATACACGTTTATTGGAACCAAGCGCACCGAACTCAAGTTCTGGTGTTGCCAGCAGCAGGGTGTGGGTGGTTCGAGCCCTGGTCGTGACACTTGTGTCCTTGAGCAAGGTACTTAACCATAATTGCTTCGTCCTTCGGATGGGACGTAAAGCCGTAGGTCCCGTGTGCACGTAAAAAAAAGAATGCGCCTTGAGCACCACTTAGTTGGTGGATACGTGCGCTATATAAGTCCACACATTATTATTATTATTATTATTATTATTAAATATTGAAATGAAAGGTACATTATTGGTAATTACTAGATTAATCTAATTAAAGTACACTTGGTGTTAAGTTAGTATCAATCATCTTGAGAAATTATACTGGGTCAAGAGTGCTTTCATCTGAGAGAACTTGTTCTATCGAATTTACAAAACGTGAGGGTTAGAGTTGGGGCTCTTTATAATAGTGCCTATGAGAAGCACGCCAGCCAGAGGAACTATTATTAATAATGATAATAGTTTATCGATTACTGGTTGATTAATCAATCCATTGATACATATTTATTTGTGTAAGCTACTTAAAAGTGCATTATTATTCATTAAATGTTTCCTTATTGATTTATTTATTGATAATTTTATTAATATTTTGGCTGAGCTTAACACTTGATTATTGAATTACCTGTTTGTTTGTTTGTTTGTTTGGTATGACTTTGCTAGGTTATTGAATATTGACTGATTGAATTGATTGACAGAAATCAAAATATTTTGTTAAATATATTTCTTAAGGCTACTTCTTTATTTAATAAATTATGAAGAAAAAAAAATAAAATTACGAAAAATGCATTAAATATTTCCGTTTTCGTGTATGATTCGTTTGGCAACCAGTTTTCTGTGAATCATTTTTTTTGTATTGTGCGTCATATAGTGATTCAGGTGTGAATCATGTGCGTCCGCACATTATATTTCGGGTATAATTATAATTTGGAGTAAAACTTCCACCAAGCTCTCATAATATAGTAATTTGGGTTTAGAACCATGTGCATGAACGAATGGTCCACAGTCAAGTTCAGATAGCTCATGATTGTTCCAAAGAGAGAGGATTATATTTCTATGATGATTGTCCAATGCATTATGGGCGCCAGTAAGTTATAATAGAGATCAGTAGTTATTACAGATACAGGAATGACGTCAGAGGTTTATTGGTGTAGGGCTACCGAGAGAGGGCGCCACACTAGCCATACACAATACAAACGTAATGCGATTGTGAATTTGTGTTTATGTTTATTATGAGTGTATGGGAATTTCGTACAACAGATTTCGCCCTAAAGATTGTAATAATCATTTTTAATGGATTTTTAATGGATTAAAAGCATGTATCGGTTACAGCATACTTCCTCCATGGTTACAGTTAGTCAACACATGTGACATTTATTTGCATTTCTTGTACAAGTTTGAAAAATATGATGCATTGAAATTTTACAGGACTTTGTATAAAGCTAATCCTATGTAGATCTGTGAAATTTTATGGTCAAACTCAGGTTGACAACGTGTGTTGAGGGCAAGAGCTTGAGAGAGTCTGCCCACTCGTGCATCATCGATCATCAAGCAGACTGACTGGTCGCGCACGTCCGTCCTCGGTCGGTCGATGATTCAGCTTTGTTTTGTTTTTGGGGTCACTTAAAGTATCTAACCTTTGACCTTGAAATTTGTAACTGGTATCGTTACAGCAAACTAACCACGTTATACAATGGGATATTCTGTTGGGAACCGTTGAAATTCAGCCATGTTGAAATGTACCAGTTACCCTGCAATTATCTATCCGCATTTTAGAAAATAACAATTTCGAATTTGAAATCATAATTGACTGGCATTAATTCATGCTAAATGAATATTATTTATGGTTAGAAGATATAATGAAATATAAGGAAGTCAACAATGAATCATATTTCGTTTTCGAAACTACTTTATGATCCGCGTAGTTGAACTTTTTTCTGAGTAAAGTGTCAAGTGCGAGGAAAAGGCGACGAGAATTCTGCTCAAACTTCGACGAAATTGGTTAAAATTTCACCATTTTTTTATTGATAACATCGACTATAATGACGCGTCTACTCTACATGGCCTTTATGGAATACAGTTGAAGACAGTTGCTTTCGCTGAAATAATTGACACAACTCTAAAGTTGGACTTTTTGCAAGTGTCAACCCAAGGTAAGTTATCATCGTCCAAATGAAGTCCATTAACTTTGTAGTACACACAGTGACACAGACAGACGCACAGGCCTGTAGAACTCGATCGTTCAGTAGGCCTATACATAGTATAACCATGATAACGTGTTTAGTTTCCCCAAAGAAACTATCAA
>CM055836.1:18888866-18913263 GCA_029582265.1 Zoroaster sp. YZ-2022
CAGTGTCGGGTGCACTTGTTTCATCACCTTGTAGATGTAGATGCCATAGCTCTCCTTGCGGCGGCGACGTCTTTTGTTAACGGTGCGAGCAGGGCCCTTGGTGTTACCAGCTTTCTTCTGTCCTTTCCCACTAACTTTAGGAGGCATGGTGGCTGCAGAGGTTTCGCTTGATTGTTAGTTGTTCTGAGTAAGGGTGGTTCTGGTGGATTGATTGTGCTCCGTCTATCGTTTGGTTTTATAGCGTTCTCAGCAGATCATCCAGCATCCACTACAGGCCATTGTTTAATTTCGCGCCTAAACCACGACGCTTGTTGCCTACTCAAGCGTTTACACGTACTTGGTCGCCTTCACAGCTAGCCATCCCCCTCCTACCAAGTATGCTTGCCTTACGAATAGTTTTAAAACTGATAGCTGAAATAAATTGTCAGTGACTGAAACTTAACACACGCATTCCGGAACGGACGTGAACAGAACATAACGACTGGGCCCGATGGTATAGTGTTATTGCTGCCCGGAATTATAAATTCTAAGGAAAAGTGACGTGAGATTGAGAACGATCATAGTCAACCACTAAAACGTCTTGTAATGTAAATGATGAACGTTTGTAGAAGTAAACCGTTATATTCCACCGTCTTTGGTATCGCCGAATGCTATTTTTTATTATGTTTATTGCTTTATTGCTTTCTTTATTTGTTTATTGATTGGTTTTTTTATTCTTATATATTTGGGGGGGGGGGGAGTGGTTTGTGGGATACTGTGTGAAGGCCAGAGTTGCTTCGATATAATGATAATGATAATGATAATGACAATGACAACGACAACGACAACAAAAATAATAAACACTACAGTTAACCAAAGTGATAAAAGTAGACATGTGAAGAAAAAAATCTCTTTTAAGAAGATTTATTTATTAACATATATTTATTTACATATATCTATTTACAAACGCTAACAAGACAGATGGGACAATTTAACAAACGGGCATAGCCTACGGCCATTTTGAATACGCATCCCTCTCTTTCATCCATGAGAAAATAGGACCTATCTTTGAATTTTGAGTTCGGAAATTAGGTACAAAAGTGAAAGCAGAAAACACAATGACGTTGATACTGGAGTAAATTTAAAGCTACCTTCAATTGCACAATTCATAAAACGTTATATTTAGGAAAAAGTTGTGGGTTTACACTTTATGGTAATAAGGTAGCGCATATCGAGAAACATATTTGGAGTGCTAAGATTCTGCCTCTACAACAGGGTTTTGTTGAAGTACATTTATACATTGTATCCTATACCATGGGTACGAAGCTGCAATGTAAAAGCCAGGCACTTCGTGTAGACGTCACCAAATGCAGGCTCATCACATGAGGCCCATTTACGAATTCTCAATTCTTAAAAAAAATGACATCATTTTGTAATATTTTCACTGGTTGTCACAGCTACAATTCAATTAGCTGAAGCGCTAATTGTCGCGCCAAAATTAAACACAATCAAAATGGAGTGGATCCCCAGCTGTTTCCAAGGGAGGAAACATAAAGGAAACTATATTTTTGACTGGGTCCTCAACTGGGCGCCGCGCAATACCAGATCAAACACAGTGACGTCAGACACGAAGTGCCTGGCTTCTAGCCGCAGCCGTAGCTCACTCCGTATTTTTCCCAGGACGAACGTGGGCATTGGGCCGGATAAATAAAAAGTAGCAATTGCTTTTACTAGTCATTTTCTTAAATCTTCATTAATAAAAGTGAGCAATTACTTGCAAGTAATTGCTTCCAGTAGTTAGCAAAAGCAATTGCTATGATTTTTAAGCAATTACTAGAGAGATTAGCACTTGCTTGGAAGCATATAAATAAACCAGACCTTTTACTAATGACTTGTAGCACTTGCTAATATTTTTACAAGATACTAAATGAGGAGCTTACGCATTTGCTAACACTTGCATGTTGCATTACTCCTGCAATCATGGCCGAGTTTATGCATGTAAGGGAACATGAAAAGGTGTACAATGAAAGAATAAATCGTGATGAAGTCAGTCCTACCAGATACCGGAAATTATTTCGGTTCAATTTTGAAAATTTGGAGTGGCTAGCAGCAGTCGAAGTACTTGGTTTGAAACCAGCAGAAATGGCGCATGGCATCTTCGTAATAGTCTGGTTTTCATCCCCTTTGAAGATGTTGTACAGATCTTGTTCCCATGGAACCAAAACAATCTTCCTATTTCCTGTTTGCATTCCATCTGTTTTCTTCTTCACTTGACTTTTCATGTTTGCTATCTTTTTCAAAATTTGCTTCTCATCCATGGCTTTACCTGTGTTGGTAGCAATTGACATTTGTGCTTTTTTAAGTGCATTTGCCTTCATGTCTTTTAGTACCCCCGGCAACTGACTTTTCTCGATTAGAACAGGGTACTCTTTGATTATACTAACGAACAGTTCGTTCAAAGATTGCTCACTATTTGTACCACTCCCCAATTCTTCGGCAGCATCCATGTTGCTAACACATGCCTCATATACAACCACTAGGCTAATCGGAACTGACCTCCCATCATTGTTATACCCATAAGCAATTGCTAACCCACCCAAGCAACAGGTGCTAGTCAAAGAAGAAGGTTATTTATACATTTTTAAGCAATTGCTTAACCTTGAGCTTTTACTTGTTAAGCAATTGCTATTGCTTGAGCTTTTACTAGATAAGCAATTGCTAACTTTTATTTATCCGGCCCAATAGGCCGTATTCATAAAAATAAGTAATTGCTTTTACTAAAGTAACAACCCCCTTTTACTAACCTTTTACTTAAATGTGTATTCATAGAAATAAGCAATGACTTTCAAGTAAAAGCTACAAATTTTAAGCATTAGTAATTGCTTTTTACTTATAAGTAAATGCTAGAGAAATTAGCACCTACTTCAATTTGTATTCATAAAAATGACCTTCGACTAGCATTTACTAGTGATTGTACAAGCACCTAATTTTTGGCTTGCTGTTTAGTCAATACAGACATATCACATTTTCTGCCATGTTTTTACGTCCAAGACCACAACCTAAGGTGTATAACATCAGGCTTAATCGTGATGAAGTCAACCCTACCACTTACAGAACTTTATTTAGGTTTGACAAAGAAAATGTGGAATGGCTTGCAAACACCTTCATACCACCAAATACCGAGACTCGTGGATGGTACTGTAGTACAATAGCAACTACTTGAGAACTTACTAGCCGTGGCAAGTAACAACTGTAATCATTTAGCAAATGGTTATGAATAAGATTTTTAGCAATTGCTTAGACTAGACCTTTTACTTACCTAGCTGTTGCTTTTACTTATAGCATTTACTAGTAAGTAATTACTTATTTTTATGAATACGGCCTAATATCTAGTATGACTGACTGACTGACTGACTGACTGACTGACTGACTGACTGACTGACTGACTGACTGACTGACTGACTGACTGACTGGTTGGTTGGTTGGTTGGTTGGTTGATTGATTGATTGATTTAATTACCATTTTTATGTACTTACTTACTTACTTACTTACTTACTTACTTACTTGCCTTGCTTACTTGCCTTGCCACTTGCCTTGCCTTGCCTAGCCATGCCATGCATTGCCTTGCCTTGCCTTGCCTTGCCTTGCACTTGCTTGCTTGCCTTGCCTTGCCCCGCACTTGCCCTTGCCTTGCCTTGCCTTGCACTTTTTCCTTTCCTAAAATTGCCCTGGAAAAAAGACCATCAACATCTATAGCTGAGGGTCTAATACTTTGATTGGTTGTGGTTTGTACATACAATAGGCCGTATTCATAAAAATAAGTAATTACTTACTAGTAAATGCTATAAGTAAAAGCAACTGCTAGGTAAGTAAAAGGTCTAGTCTAAGCAATTGCTAAAAATCTTATTCATAACCATTTGCTAAATGATTACAGTTGTTACTTGCCACGGCTAGTAAGTTCTCAAGTAGTTGCTATTGTACTACAGTACCATCCACGAGTCTCGGTATTTGGTGGTATGAAGGTGTTTGCAAGCCATTCCACATTTTCTTTGTCAAACCTAAATAAAGTTCTGTAAGTGGTAGGGTTGACTTCATAACGATTAAGCCTGATGTTATACACCTTAGGTTGTGGTCTTGGACGTAAAAACATGGCAGAAAATGTGATATGTCTGTATTGGCTAAACAGCAAGCCAAAAATTAGGTGCTTGTACAATCACTAGTAAAGTCGAAGGTCATTTTTATGAATACAAATTGAGGTAGGTGCTAATTTCTGTAGCATTTACTTATAAGTAAAAAGCAATTACTAATGCTTAAAACTTGTAGCTTTTACTTGAATGTCATTGCTTATTTCTATGAATACACATTTAAGTAAAAGGTTATTAAAAGGGGGTTGTTACTTTAGTAAAAGCAATTACTTATTTTTATGAATACGGCCTATTATTTGCATATAACAGTTACAATACATTATGAACTTTACAATGGGGACAACTAGCAGCTAAATCAGCATTTAAAAAAAATTATTATTAAAAAAGTGGTTTCAGTGAGGAAATTTGAAGATTTGAATTAACTTTAATTAACTGTAAAGTCAATAATACAAAAACAAAAGATAACAAGTTAGATAGATGGATAGATAGATATATATAAAAATAAATAAATAAATAAATCATTAATTAATTAATTAATTAATTAAACGATAGCAAGGGTCCATTGTAGCAACATATTGCGTTTACAAACTTTATTTCATAAGAATTAACATTTCACATACAATTAAAAATTACACCGCTGGATGTGTAGTAACTAGTATGGTACCCAAACTTTGCAACAATTACAACAGTATGAATTTGGAACGTCAGGAATAACACGGTCCTGAACCCAGCCCGCCCAGCACCCATGTCTATTATTAATATTATATCCCATACAGTCCGCAGAGTAAAACCCTTTTGTGCCCGATCATGGTGATAGTTCACTCTCAGTGACATGACATGGAAACACGTACTTAAAATCATTACTGATGTAACGCATCTAAAAGTTCAACCAACATCCAGGAATGCAGGTAATTATGAATACAAACAATTATTTGACTGACACCTATTGGGTTAGATCATATTTTAGATGGTTTAACATATAATTTTATTGTAAGTATAATTCACACACAAGTTTCAACCTGGGTCATCCAAATATGACTTTTAAGTTTTAGTTTTACAAAAAGTCAAACTGGTTCTCATCTCATCTAAAGAGGACATTCATTCCTGGTAATTGTTCCAATATACAATATGGGAAACATTGATTTTAATATGTCTCCCTCAAATTTGTTTTTACTTCAACAGAAAAGTAATAATAGTTAATTATTGTTGTTCAAATCACAAAACAATTTTTTTTTTCAATGAAAAGATCAAATAAATAAATAATGAGCATTCACTTTTGGATGTCACAAACATAACATTTAAACATCACAGTCATGTGTCTTACAAACATTCAGCATATTCATGACCCATGCCATCATGCCTATCAGGCCTGGGGGGATGACAATGTCCCCCATGACATTTCTTATAATATCTCAAGAACACTTTGTCTGTCCGATCACGCTGACATTTTCTGACTTTTCCTAACCTCTCTTTGGGACCACCTCACACAAAAAAAAGATAATGAGTCTTCATGGTTGCCATGGCAACCGTTTATTTTGAACAGGTTCAATAGAATTTCCACTTTTTGGTTACAAATACTAGATTTGTTATACTATTAATTATTCAATATGGGTTTTTGGGTTTGTTGTCAACTTTTAAACTCTGAACTGGACAATATTGAGTCATGCTGGGAATCCAATATGGCTGCCATTACATTTACATTTTTCCAGAAATGATTTTTTATTTATGTTGTGCTCAATGTATATATTTATGTCATCAGTAGTACAATGGATGTTATTATATTTGCCTTTATTGTACTTTTGGTTTAAAATTGGGTTCAAGTTAGTAGTAAAATACTACTTTAACCAAAAATGAGGAAAAATTAAGAAAAAATGGGTATTGCGCCACCTAACGGTGACCTATGAAAGTTTTCATAGCCTCATTCAATAAATCGCGTCAAACCAAACATGCCGACAATGTTTCATGAAAATAGGCTGTTGAATACAGACAATATGAGCCGCCCCCCCCCCCCCCAGGTCTGAGAACGAAAAAAAAAACAGGCTTGATAGGGTTAACTGAAGTGTATTTGAAAAATGGACATGTATGACAAATGACTATACTAAAAGAATGTACTATGGCCCTACTCTACAGTCATTGTCACCTGTTTCATGTTCAATGATGTACATAAAGTGAACTCAGGATAAACAAACTCAAATCAATATATTTCACATGGCTATTTCCACAAACGATTACAGAGTTTTTCTGTCATGTACAAGGAACAGTGACAGTCCACACTGAACTACTTTAACAACTTTTTTTAGAACCCTGTTTCCATCTTTTTACATAATTATAAGTCTTCTATTAACTTCAACAGAAATTTTTAGCATCTTACATTTTGGATGTTACTTTTTCCAGTAACTTTTCATACCAATAAATTTTACATTAACAATTATTCTATTAAGTATTGACAGTAATCTCTATTGATCTGTCATCAATTTTAAAATTCGTGTGCTCAAACAAAATGTTTCATTTCCCATTAACAGTATCACAATTATTAGAAATTGTTGTACATGTAATTACCTTTTAAAGCAGTAATAGTATTTCTTTTAAATTACACATTTGTTATGATAACAATGATAACAAACAAGAAAAGGATGTCGGGGATCTCCCTTGAACATCAGAAACATTTCAGTGAGGTTTCTATTTTTATCTATTGAGAAATGATCAGTTTAAGTGGATTAGGCAAACAAATGTGTATGGATTTAGTGCTGTATGTTAAAATGTAATTTTGTTGGCATCACAACACCAACATTATCTATTATTAATACAAAGTTAGACATAGATGAAGTCATGTAAACATAGTATTAGCCACAGGGGTGTCTGGGTGTCTTTTGGACATCCTATTTTATCTGTCATTTATATAAGTGTTGTACATGTAAGTCAACACCCAAATTCTAAATCCTGGCTAACACATGATGTCACTGTCAGACACAGGTACCTACGCAATGAAAAGTGAGTAACCAGTGTAACAATTAGGGCTGTGCCGGATATCCGGGTATCCGGATACCCGACCGAAACGGTCATTACCCGGTTCCATTTTTCGGTTCCAATTACCCGTAAACGACTTTTTAAAATTCGGACTTAACATTTGAGCGGTGCGAACAGAAATCTGTGACTCTTTTACACTTTTACAGACAATTATCTTTAAATTCACGAGATTGCACTCCAATAAAGAAAAGATCGATTTAAGTATGGTATCCTCTGTATTATAAAAGTCAATTTGTTACCATTTACAGTACATGTATTTGTACACCACAGGAGGCATGTTTTCAACAAAAATGAAAACGGGTATCCGGGTATCCGAAGTTTCCTGATTTCGGGTATCCGGTTCCCAAAATATCCGAAAATGCACAGCCCTAGTAACAATTGTGTCAATAAAGTATTAAAAGTAAATTTTACAACACTAATGGCTACAAAAGTGTCACATTAATAATAAAATGAAGTACTTTGTCATAATTATTTTCTGTGTACATTCAAAGTGCCTTCAGGATTATGCTTTAAGTAATTACATGTACAAAGGGATCTTCTTTAAGATGTTATGTAATATGGACAGCCATTTGTCACAAATTGTCTGTCCACATTCAATATGTGGTATACTTTACTTATTTCAGCATGGAACTAGACATTATAAAAAAAAATCATCGTTGCAATAACTTGGTCATTGGTGGATCCAGGGGGGCTAAGGGGGCTGTAGCCCCCCCCCCCCAAATCGTAAAAAAAAAAAAAAAAAAAAAAAAAAACATAATCAGATACAAACGGTAAGGTATTCCCCCTCATTTCCCCCTCACTGTGCTTTGTTTTCCTCTCCCTTTGATTATTTCATTGTAATTTTTCTAGTACTGAAAAATCATTCTTGATTCTCAGCCCCCCCCCTAAAAAATATTCTGGATCCGCCCATGCTTGGTTGCACAATTCAAAATTTTTATTTTTATTTTATTGCGCTAACATTATATTGAACTAGAGTACAAGTATTACAAAACAATTTTGCACAGCAACCCTAACCCCCCTACCTGTATTTTGGCTAAGAATATTCCTTAATCTGCCAAAATCCAACACCATGCACAAAACTACCACCCAACTGTTGGACTGAGCTGGAATTGGGACACCCGGCCCAATGTAAAGTATCCCTGTCAGGGCTATACAGTACTGAGTCAATCAAAATCCAATACCATGCAGTAACACTACTACCTAACTGTTGGACTTAGCTGGAATTGGGACACCCGGCCCCATGTAAAGTATCCCTGTCTGGGCTATACAGTACTGAGTCCATCAAAATACAACAAACCCTGATGTTGGAGTTTGAATGGTTGGGCGGTGGTCACAGTTAATCCTTTTGTTGAACTTTCCCATAAAATTGGCAAAGATGCTTAAATGACCCTTTCACTTATAGTTCCAAGGTAACATGGAAAAAGTAAGTCCCTAACCCTAACAAAAATATGTGTTAATTGCAATTTCTAACAACAATAAAAAATTAATTTAAAAAAATGTAAAGGGAAACTCAATCAAATACTACTCAGTAGGCTCACATACCTGCATCAGATGCAGGTGGTGTAAGAATTCAGGAAATTTTTCAAACGTGGGGGTTTCACTTACCAAGTGTTTCTGAGGTTACAGTTAACCAAATGTATGGCGTTTCATAGGTTTCAGAAATGTTTACATTTCCTTACAACTCTTAAAAAATCAGACCATTGAAATAAAAGCTTGATTTTTATTCAAGAAAACTTACAAAACATTCACTAACAAAGACAAGAAAAAATCCTTTCCATATTCGGCTATCCCTGCAAGAAATATGCACTGCAAGCAATCCATCATCTATGAGCCACTTTTCAACATTATTCAGTTATCTGAATGACTTGCCTGACAGTCAAATCATACACTTTATAAGTCATAAATTTGGGCATAAATATATTACATGTACATGTACGTAAAACAGCATAAAAAAAACAGTTTCACAAAATACACATAATGTTTATAGGCCACAGATGGCTAAGAAAAACATTTTAAAGAAAAATCTGTGGCTTGCAAAATCTTAATTTTATGTAAATACAACATCCACTGAAGTATAGGGCTGTGCCGGGTATCCGGGTACCCGACCGAAACGGTCATTACCCGGTTCCATTTTTCGGTTCCAATTACCCGTAAACGACTTTTTAAAATTCGGACTTAACATTTGAGCGATGCGAACACAAATCTGTGATTCTTGAACAATGTAATGTTTACACTTTTACAGACAAATATCTTTAAATTCAAGAGATTGCACTCCAATAAAGAAAAGATCGATTTAAGTATGGTATCCTCTGTATTATAAAAGTCAATTTGTTACCATTTACAGTACATGTATTTGTGCACCACCGGAGGCATGTTTTCACCAAAAATGAAAACGGGTATCTGGGTATCCGAAGTTTCCTGATTTCGGGTATCCGGTTCCAAAAATATACAGCCCTACTGAAGTACATGTATCCATGTAATATGTCACAAAAACGAATGGTGCCATTTTCACAAATTAGTTTGTACCCTTACCCAGTAATACAAAAACAATGGCTTCAGGCAAATTCCAGCATGACAGACGGGAAAAACCTCTTTTTCAACTTTTAGTTTATCTACTGAAAACTTGCAGAATGAAACACCTCACGTTCAAGCATTACTCACAATTAAATGAAAACATTTTTTTACATCCCTTTTTAAGTATTGTGACAGACGGGACACTATCTCAAACTTGTCAGAGCATATGATGATTGCCAAGTAATTCTGGCCAAGTTTTATAAAAAAAATTATCATAATTACTTCAGAGTACTTTGAACATGTCTGCTTCATCTCTGAAATAAGGTTTGAAGTTTATTGACATTCCTAGATTTCATTAAAATGGGTACTGCCGTGACTACCTCCTTTATGCCTGTTATACCATCTGCATCCCAATCAGGCTAAAACCTATTAAAAAAATGCCTCCCGCTGACACCTCAAAGCATCTTATCTGCTAACTTCCATTTTTCTTTTTGGTGATCAACCCATGATACTGCTTACCCTCATATTAAAGGAATCATAAGTTAATTAACATATTTTACTGTGACAGACAAGACAATTGTGACAGACAGACGGGACAAAATTTGCACTTGCTCAAATATTGGCTTCAAAAGTTAATGGGATTAGTCATTGAAATATGGGCAATTCAAATCAAATTGATTTGGAACAGGATTTATTAATTGCAACTGCATGTGAATTATACACATCAGATATTCAAGTGAACAACATAAACCTACATAAAAGTACATACATGTATCTGGCTTGCAAACATGTTTATGTTTATCTCTCATCTGTTTAAAATGTTATAATTCACAGCATTTTTACTTACATTTTGACATGCATTTCAATCATCCTCTGCTAGCAATCATACACATTTACATTTGTGTGTTTATTCTTATCTAGGACTACCTATTCAATATAAGTAGCCTATTTTCTAAAAAAAGTAAATGAATTTCAAGTTATTTAAAAAATAACATTCATGGAAGTCGTGAGTAAAAACAAGTGAGAAGGGATTCGACATTCATGACGACTCAGACTGTTGGTTTAATTACTCAAATACAAGTGTAATTAATATAGGCCTATGCCTACATGCAATTTATCATTCAATGTCATAATTATATAGCATAATGTGGACTGTTAAACAATTCTTTAGAATAACATTCAGAGAAATATACACTACAACATTTGGAAAGAATGTCGTATTCGGCCGCCACTTTTTAAGGGATTTTTTGGATTTTTTTGCAACCACTAACCAGTTAAACAATAATTCTATCGATTTTTGGTGGTACAGAAAGCGAAAACTATCTTTAAAATCCACTTTTATGATGGTTTTCGGACTTGATTTCCCTTCTAAAAAATCATCCCCTTCAGAAAATAGAAGGATCCTATTATAGTTGCCACTACGCATGTACAATGAGTGACTGTGTTGGTCACTAATTGTGGAGTTTACAAGATCAGACTGACATGACTGAAGAAGTCATCGTATACCAAAAATGCCTGATTTTTCATGAAATAAATATCCTGGAATAATTTAAAGTATATGTCCATCATCATCCATATGTTCTCCACCTTACCAGGTAGATAAGATTACATTATTGGTTATATTTAATGAAAAATAGTGGCGGCCAGATACGACATTCTACCCCAACATTTTAAAGTGGTTTATTTCCCTTGTACAAGAACATTTCAAGGAGATGTTTGGGAAAATCCTGAACACCTAAAAATGTTTATGTCTTTGGAAAAAGTCGAAGCAGCTAGTATTTACTCTATTTAATAGATGGGGAAAGAATGTCCAAGCCAAGCACTACTTGTGCACAATGCATTTTTAGCACATGACAAAATGACCAACATCTCACTAGATGTGTATACGACTACATTCATTCCACAACCCTCACTGGACTATTCTTTCAGGTAGAATGTTGTTACGACCGCCACCTTTTCTCATTCAATATAACCAATAATGTAATCTTACCTACCCAGTAAGGTGGAGAACATATGGATGATAATATACTTCAAATTATTCCAGGATATTTATTTCATGAAAAATCAGGCATTTTTGGTATACGATAACTTCATCAGTCACGTCAG
This sequence comes from Zoroaster sp. YZ-2022, assembly GCA_029582265.1. NCBI lineage: Eukaryota > Metazoa > Echinodermata > Asteroidea > Forcipulatida > Zoroasteridae > Zoroaster > Zoroaster sp. YZ-2022. The sequence continues at coordinate 18,900,638 of CM055836.1, forward strand.
TCTCATCTTGGCAACTCTGAAGGGAAGGATTTTTAGAAGGCAAATAAAGTGCGAAAACCATCATAACAGTGGATTTTTCGCTTTCTGTCTCCCCCCCCAACATTTTTGTGTGGATAGAATCGTTTTTTAAACTGCCAAAAAAATTAAAACCATTAACAAGTGGTAGTTGTATTTTACATTCTTTCCCAAGATGGCTTTCACATTATAAAGTGCATTGTCAAAAATGGGCTTCACTGATGTAATCCTTAGGCCTATTTCAGGCCTTTCAGACACATTTTGGTGACATTCATTAAATAATAAACCAAAAATGACTCAGAGTGACCTGATATCTGCACTAGGCTTCAATTATTATTTATACAATATCACTTTAATAGAATCTTCAATATAAAGTTATCAAGGTAACACTTACCACTTCATGAGAGATTTATCAATGATGATTCCAGATTCATGTGGCTACAGGCCTATTAGAATCTTGTTTTTTGGCATTACACTAGCAAGGGATAACAATATATTTGGAGAAGAACCACACCTTCGTAACATAGGCTATTCTTGGATAGCGATTCAAATGAGGACAACCCACTTATCAAAATTAAGCAATGCATTCAAAGTAACAAGTCAAAAGACATAAAACAGCCGAACTGTCTTACAAAAAGGTTTATTATCTAACCGAACAAAAAGTATTACTCCCGCCTACAAGTGCTTATCTATTCATTGCGACATGGCATGCGAGCTCACAAAAGAACGGCATGCAAACAATTTCGTTGACAGGTTGGTTGCATTTTTTCTTTCATGGGAGCAGTTTTGTCAACGTAACCGATTTGGTATACCTCCACTTTAACAATACAACCAAATTAATTGCAACTTTTACAGGTTGGTTTATGTACATATCTTGGTTCTTAACAAAATCTTAACAAAATAGATTAACATTACAAATTGGAGTATAACTAGCAGTAATAAGGTGCAAAGTAGTACCGGTAGTAGGTATAGTACAGTAAATATTACAACTTATGATGATGATCTGCGGCACTGGATAATAAATCTATGATAATCTCTACCCGCCCAATGTGTAGAAAACAAAATACCTCTAATTGCACATTATCGCCAGCCCGGCATTCAAAAGTCAAAATAAACATACTAACGTTATATTTAAGACATCTGCCCATTAATAATTAATATCCCTTTTTATCATGCTGGTGATGTGGCAGCACTCAATATCGAGTGTAATTCCATCATAATTATTTATATTATCAAATATTTAGGAAAAGTGAAAGCCTTAGGCATACTTACTGTATCAAAGATTTTATATAATAAAACGCTTCAATGTATTCCTCGTCTCACAGCACTTTAAGCTATGAGCATACGAAATAAAGTTCCTATCATACAATTACAAACGTTTTAGCGTGCGTCTCCCGCTCGTTATGATATTACGCACATAAATTATATCCAATTTAACACGATGTCTCACGTACGCGCACGCGCGCACAATGTGATGCGACTCACGCGCGCGTTAATGGTTAACGCGCAACACACAATATTTAACAACAAGAGCTAGCCCATCCCAAGGGGGGGGGAGTGCGCCACCAACGCGCGTAGTGAACATCGTGGTGCGCGTATAGACGACGGGTACATTGACTGTGTGTAAACACGTATGGGGCCGTCCATAAAGTACGTACGCACGAAATGCTGACTTTTTTTTACACCCCTCCCCCTGTACGCATGGCATACGCAGTGGCTCCAACCCCCCTCCCCCCTGTACGCATACGCATTCCATATCTCTTTTTGACTTCTCAGACTACCTTATTCTAGCATCATTAAACGTCACAGTACACCTGCTGTAGTAAACCCCTCAAAAAAAGTTCTGCAATTCAAGTTTGAGAGATGATATCTTTCTTGTTACTGATGTATGAAAAAAGAAACTGGTGTCATTGAAAAGCTTGATTATTCCTCTTTACAATGATGTGCCATCTGCCGTGATTATGTAATCATGGAATGTGCAGTACTCCTGAATATAGGGCAAAGTCTGAAGTGAAATGTTGCAAAAAGCATTGTTTTCAACACCGAAGTCTCCATTTCTTGTGAAGATGCAATGTGTTTTGAATAGTGCCCAGATGACAGTGCATGTCTTGCATGAATGTCAATGGTGCCTTCAATAATGTTTGTGTGAGGTAGAGCTGCAGTTTACCGAGTGGTCGTTTGTAAGATGTTTAAAGATGCCACGCTTATCGAATCTCCTAAAGGCCCAAGCAATTGGACAACTCCGGCTGATCCTTGTTGAAGAGTGGAACGCCATCCCACAGCTTCGTGTGACGAGGCTGGTGAACAGCATGAGGAGGAGGTGTCAGGCCGTGGTTGCTGTGTTCGGGTCATCTACCCGCTACTGACTTACTGACATGTAACCATTTCTCAATAAAAGAAGGAGAGGAGAGAGTGAGAAAAAATTGTCTGTGTCATCATTGTTTTGTCATTAAAGTTTGGATGAATTAACTATTGAAAACAACGAATTTTGCAACATTTCATTTTTGACCTTGCTGCATATTCAGAAGGACTGCGCATTCCATGATTGCATAAGCATCACAAATGACACATCATTGTAAAGAGGAATAATCAAGCTTTCTGATGATACCACATTCACGTATGATGATGAAGCAACAAGAGATATATTACCCATCAAATTTGAATTGCAGAACTTTTTTTGAGGGGTTTAGTATGATTCGCATGTCGCATCCAAAGACTGAAATAAATCACAAAATGTTGACAGAATTTTGTTTGCAAACATTGTTATTAACGGACCTGGAAATGATTGAACAGTGATATACCAAACCAAAACAGCAGTCGGCAATGATGACATTATTGGAACCAAAAAAGGAAAAATAAATATCCTGATACACTTTTTTGCACAGTTTGCCCTTGACTTTTCATGAGTGGTTTATTGAGTGAATAACGCTTTTCACGAAAATGTGTTTGAACAAGGGGCAGTTGATATACAAGACGTAGATCTTTTTTTTTTTTTTTTTTTTTCTTTACCTGCAGTACATGTAATTGTGCCTATACAGGCCGTTGGAAAAAATAGGTAGCAACAAGGATGATAACTTGAGTTCCCTAATACATTGGAGTTACTCTTGCTCCCATGGGGATTGTAGAGCCTCAGACACGTCGCGATAGATGTGAACCGGTTCGACGGGTGGTTTGGGATGAGCAGAAGTCAAGTCTTCCTCATTGGGTACTGTGTTATAACTGTTTTTCGATGCACAAAAGCTGGTCCTGGTAGTTATTTATATGAGATAGTACATTGATAATTCATTAAAAGCAAATTGTCGGTTTGCGTACGGTACGCATTGGCTTGGACCCCCCTCCCCCCTGTACGCATGGTGTACGCAATCTCAACAACCCCCCTCCCCCTTCGTGCGTACGTACTTTATGGACGGCCCCTATGCACTGTTCAAATAATAGAGAGGTTTAGATGCACGTAAACGTGAACGTGCACGTGAAAAAGTTGTTGTTTCCAGGTGACGTCATCACTTTTGTCGGATAGCAACTCACAAAACTTTGTTTGCACGGACGTATTTGACGTGAAAGATGGTAAGTTCACGTATGCCAAAAACGTGAGATTTAAACTACAAGAAACCTGTTTGAAGATCTGGTAAGAGATCCGCCTAGGTTGTTCCGTCTAACAGGAGAAACTCCAGAGTCCATGCTGATGATAACCCATGATCTACAACCTTTCATTACAAATCAGGGACCAGGACAGAGACATCGTCATCGCGCAGTGAATAGAATTCTTATGGCTATGATATGGCTTCGTCAGTACCAAACATATGATGTACTCTCGTCATTGTTCAATATGGATGAGGCAGCTGTCACCAGAGACATTTATTCAATCATCACTTTACTTTGGTATTATTTTAAGTCAAACATTTCTTGGCCAAGTACGGAAGAATGGCTCGCTATGAGAGGGCGGTGGGCTGTCTTTCCAAATGCTGTGGGGGCCATCGATGGAACTTTACATGAAATACAACGCCCACAAACAGAAAACCAAGAGCAATTTTACAGCGGATATGCACGGTATCACTGCATGAATACTCAGGTAAAAATTTTAAAACTTTCGAAGTACTTATTATTATTATTATTATTATTATTATTATTATTATTATTATTATTATTATTATTATTATTATTATTATTATTATTATTATTATTATTTTTTTTTTTTTTATACAAATGGGTTACTTGGGAGACAACTTGAAGTTTAAAAAGGCCATAAGGAGACATTTCACTTCGGGAGACATTTTCAAGTCTCCCTAATGAAATGAGCGCTTATATCTGAAAAACCAAACGAACATTTCGTATTCTCTTTGGTCTAGCTCATAAACAATTTCCCGCCAAGAATAATGGAAGGATTCACCTTTGGTTAGGGGTGTCTGTTTAATACATTTATGATGGAGAATTTTCATGGGTGTATAAGTGAAGGTGTTAAGAATAGTCATTTGGGTGACTTCTGGATTTTCTCAAATAAATGAACAAATTGTTTGCAAAAAAAGGGTATTCATTGCGTAATTGTTGTATTTTCCGAAAGGTCTCTAGTTTTTGTCCAAAAAGACACCCTTTTCGATCAATAATTTGGTATCTTCCAATTTCTATTGGCAACAAAGTTTTACTCGCTGGTGTCCACCACTGATCTATCTTAATATATAGAGATCAGTGGTGTCCACCATGTGTCCACGTACGTACGTCAATACTGCACTGCTGCTCGACATGCATGCATGCTGCGTCCCGTATGTATCAACATGAACGCATCTGAAGCAAACTGACAGTGTTGTAACCAAGTCATTTTTTCCCAAGTCAAGTCAAGTCACAAGTCAAATGTTCTCAAGTCAAGTCAAGTCTCAAGTCAAATTTTCTCAAGTCAAGTCAAGTCACAAGTCAAATTTTCTCAAGTCAAGTCAAGTCACAAGTCATTTATCGTCCCGAATAAGGCTAAAAAAGTCTCCAGTTTCAAAATTGGTGCGGTGACGCGATTTTGTTTTTTGTTTGTTTTGTTTTGTTTAATTTTTTTTTTACATGTATAGGCGGGGACCAAATTTCCCATTATACAAAGTATGGTGGCTAAGAGAGAACTCACAAATCAGCCAAACGTTTATACCCCTATGTGAAAAAGTGTGGCTGGGATTGGACATCGTTTCATAGCAAAAAATAATAAAATAAAATGCCGACGTGCAGGTCTAGCTGAGGCCACGCGCACGGAGATCACCAGAAACCGGAGACTTTTTTTTTTTTTGCCTATAATAATGTTCTGTTTGTCATGTTCCCTGTCTTGGCAGTGAGAATAAATCCAGTGTTTGTCATTTGTTGTTTATAGGATATACATAATTGACACATTTATCTCGAATTAGCCGCGAAACGTCGCTGTAATCATCGGGCAATATTTTCTAGAAAACTATACAAACGCACACACGTGTACCGTGTATCGTGTAGTTCATGTGAAGGGAAATGTATGGTGAAACGTATAGGCTCAAATGTACACTGTCTGTAGGCCTAAAGATTGACACTTTATTGAAGATGTTTAGACGTATTTTACTTCATTAATATAAGTTGCTGATTGAATAAAATAAATGAAAAACAAGTGATAACATGATGGGAGGTAAATAAATGACTATTGAAGACCAGAAACTCACAAACAAATCCAAGTATGACGCTTCACAAATTGTGTAGTGCGTCATTGTTTTTGTTGGTGTCCGCATCTGAATTCAACGTTATTTACAAAACAGGGAACCAGGTAGTTTTTCATCAATTCGGTCCAGAAATTATGGGGGTTGTGTGGAAAGTATAGAAAGAAGCGATTGAGGTTTTAATTTTTTTTAATCTGAAAATTATCAATCTAGCGTAGGTAACATGTATTTAGAGTGGTTCATTTCAATATTTGTACGAAAATTTGCAGACGGTTGAAGCTGTTACACGCGGGACAATTCATTTTTCTCCCAGGACGGAAACCGACGGATGGTAATTTACACTCTTATATGGGCCTCGGAATTTGGTAATTTGGAAGAAGATAAATTTTGTATACGCCCCAAAAACTAGTAATTGCTGCTTCTTAGTTATTCGGTCGCTGTTAATTGTCACAAACAATACATTTGTTAAAATCACGGACTCCAGTGTATTACAACGTTGTGCATGAAATCCTTACTGATTCTGTGTTGACAACTCTGACAACGCTTGCATAGGTGATGTAAGGAGAATTTAAAAATTACGTTCGTAAAATATTTTAAAATTCCCTTTTTACGGAGTAAAACATTTTTAAAAAAAACATGTACCCTTTAATGATTACACACATAATAAACATAATTTGAGTCAAAATAGCTATTCGGTTTTGTTTTACGAAAAATTTGCGATAATTTGTTCAACACTTTACAAATTCTTAATACAATTAACCATGTCGCTATAACCTTGTTCCAGCCGTTTGTATAAATTATTTTGAATATTAATGCAATTTTCCCGTCACAAAGGTATTCGGCTGCCGTGGCCGGATTGACCAGAAAAATACATGTAATAAAACAACCTAAAATACATGATGACTTGCAATGTCGTCAAGTCAAATTTACTCAAGTCAAGTCAAGTCACAAGTCATTTTTGTCCAAGTCAAGTCAAGTCGCAAGTCACAAAAATTGGCGACTCGAGTCGGACTCGAGTCCGAGTCACCGACTCGAGTCAACAACACTGCAAACTGACACGTAAGTTTACAAAAATGTTTTGAAAGTTTTTATATAAATATCATGGGGAAATGTTTGCACAAAACAGGTTTAGTAAGTTTTACTTGATTTTCACGTTACTGATGCAGTGGTTATGATTTTGAAGGTACTCGTTTCGACCACTGGCTAACGACACGTGACGTAGTGCTAACTGTTATTTTAGTGCTAACGTTAATTAGGCCGGGCCTAGGGCTAGGCCTAATTTATAACGAACTGGCTGCATATGCTTTAACAAAAGTTAACGTTACATACGTAAGTGAGGCCTATAGGCTAGTATAGTTTTAGTTTTAACTTTAGTTTAAGTTTATGTCGAGTGTGGATAATCAGTAATAACCTTTAAAGTTTCTTTATATTATTTAAAACAAAAATTATCACAAACGTTATTGCGCTATGAATCATGTCGAGTATCGTCCATGTACGTAATTCGCCGCACTCGTGAAATGACGCACCTACTTTTGGCTTAGCATTTCTCGGAAAACTGACAAAACTATGGCGTATTACTGGTTGCATAAACTTATCTAAGTCGTGCTTGTTACAGAAATAAAAATTATAGTGAAATTGTATGATTTACTGGAAAGTTAGTGCTTGTGAAAGTGGAAAAAGTTGTTTAACTTTAACCACTGATTTTACTAGCTATACAAATATTAAGAGAATTACATGACCTCATTTTTTTTCACGAACATCTGTGATTTTATTGTTCTATGCCGTCAACAAGATGTCTGTGGAAACCAAAATATATGAATGCTTTGTATTTGCAATGATTTTTTAAAGAAATACTGATCCTCAAAATGGACACATTCCTTATAGAAGAAGCGAACGAAGACTACTTAATTCGTTGGTGTTTATTTCGACGGTAGTGGAAAATTATTGAGAAAATGAAACATTAATATCATGGTTATGAAAACAAATCTTTTATTTGACAAAATGTTAACAGCATTTTTACACATTTCAAAGTTTTAAAGTACTTTTGGCAAAAATTTTAACCACCTTCCATTTTATTGGTCTCAAGAATATTTATTAAAAGTTTTGAGAGCTTCTCCAAATTATAACATTTTATTTTAACAATCGAAAACAATATTTTTATTTTCAAGATTAAAAACAATTTTACAACCATCTGGAATAAGATGAAACATGATTCAACTGTTTTTCTTCTTGGGTACATTTTCTGTGCCCCCATGAACTTTAACAGTTTGGGGGTGAGTCATTATACCAACATCAATTTTCGGATGACTACAATTCTGTGCGTCTCAAAAAATGGCGCTCAAGACGTCCACGCGTATAATCATGCATTGAAATTCTGCATTTTACAAGAGAATCCTTCACTGAAACAAACTGAAACACCAAACTGCTAATTTCATTTTTAAGTTACCTTCCAGTTGATTATATAACCTTAGGTGCGTCATTTAGGGTAAATTGAGGATGTATTGTCTGATAAAAAGTGATAGTCAAGTGATAGTTATGAGAACTAATTATAATTAGGCAATAGTATACAAATAGGGTTTTCAGGGGAAAAATTATTCCTAAACCAATATGCTCAATATTTATATCAAATTAAAGGTTTTGATTAAAGAAATACAATGGTTTTTAAATCAAGAAAATCGGACAAGTATTTTTTGAGGAATCCTGTTTTATTTAATCAAGTATACAGCATTCGATGAAGCACGACTGTCCATACACTGTGTTTACTTTTTATCTCTTCATAACTTCGGTTGTAGAGTAGCTATGGAGATCGAGCAAGCATGGGTATGTAAAGGAGCCCTTTGACTCAATAGGGAAACCTGTTTTCATGTCAATCACAATGTACTCGGGTGCGGAGACAGCTCCGAAGTGGATGCCCTCAGCAGAGCGCGGCAAATTTTACGGGCTGAATGCGCCCGATCTCGGAACACTTCGCGAAAGGCTGGGCGGGACGAGAGTGGTTCATTCATAAAAACCTAGGCTTTCGCACGTACTTCCGATTGCTATTTTATGTACATTGTTGGATAGCTGAAACTATAAGCTTTCCAATGAGCTATACATGTAAGATTTCGACAGGTAAAACTAGTGAAAATTTTTGATTTAAAATGTTGATGTTTTTTGTTGCGGGCGATGCGATGCGATGTGTGTGTGTGTGTGTGTGTGGAGGGCTTCGGTCAAGCACGTACGAACTGAAAACCCAAATTTATATAACATGGTTTGAGGGTGGACAGTATACAAATATAACATGGTTTGAGGGTGGACAGTCGATATTAGCTCCCCGAGGTATTGGAAGTTGAGAAACTAGTTCCCGAGGCAAAGCCGAGGGAACTAGTTTCTCAACTTCCAATACCGAGGGGAGCTAATATCGACTGTCCACCCGAAATAAACCATGTTATATTTGTTTTACTATACCTCATACATATTCACAATATTCTCTAGTTCGGCATCACTGAGCTTGGTAAATTCAAACACGATCTTTACGTGTGCCGCCATCTTTTCATGTAATCGATATTACTATACCTCATACATATTCATGATCGAGAGCCGAATTCTCACTGGTCCATTCACCGTCACGTGCCAGATGCTATTTTTGCTGTTTACCTCGCGTCCGCGAGTATTCACGCACAGGGTAAATACGCATGCGCAGTAGTGCGTAGTAGACTGTCGCATCGGGGAACAGTCCCGGCGGGGAAATAGTCCCAACGATCTGTTCCCTGCATCCGGGAACATGCCAGCGGGGAACAGTAGTACGCACGCGCGAACATCGCCTTAGCTAGCTAGCTACGTACATACACATGAAAAGATGGCGGCACACGTAAATGTCGCGTTTGAATTTACCAAGCTCAGTGATGCCGAACTAGAGAATATTGTGAATATGTATGAGGTATAGTAAAACAAATATAACATGGTTTATTTCGTGGACAGTCGATATTAGCTCCCTCGGTATTGGAGGTTGAGAACTAGTTCTCGGCTTCGCCTCGGAACTAGTTTCTCAACTTCCAATACCTCGGGGAGTATCGACTGTCCACCCTCAAACCATGTTATATTTGTATATTATATTAGCTCCCCGAGGTATTGGAAGTTGACAAACTAGTTCCCGAGGCGAAGCCGAGGGAACTAGTTTCTCAACTTCCAATACCGAGGGGAGCTAATATCGACTGTCCACCCGAAATAAATCATGTTATATTTGTTTTACTATACCTCATACATATTACATATTCAGTTGTATTACAATAATAAGGAGCATCATTGTCATTGAGCTCCGGAAAACGCGAATTGACATTTACGTGTGCCGCCATCTTTTCATGTGTATGTAGCTAGGGCGATGTACACGCATGCGTACTACACCCGTGCGACTGTTCCCCGATATTGCTTCGTAAAGCGCATGCGTAGTAGTTTAACGCATATGCGTTAAACTACTACGCATGCGTATTAACCCTGTGCGTGAATACTCGCGGGCGCTCGGTAAACAGCCAAAATAGCATCTGGCACGTGACGGCGAATGGACCAGTGAGAATTTGGCTCTCGATCGTGAATATGTATGAGGTATAGCACTATGAATAACTTTACCCTAAAAATGCCCTGAAAATCTGTTTCACCGTGAAATAAATAGTTCACAGCAATTTCATGATTACACAACACAGTGAAAACACCGTGAAAACGACATGAACTTCTTGTGGCAGTTTTGGGGCAGCTCATTAATTCTCAAGATCGCCGTGAATTTGCCCTGAAATCACTGTGAACATTATTGCCAATATCTGAGAGGAAGAGACACCATAAAATTGCCGTGAAATCATGGTGAACTATTATTTTATGGCAAAATGGATTTTCAGGACATTTTCAGGGTAAAGTTATTCATAGTGTAGTAATATTAGTAAGCCCATGGCCCATGTCATGCATGTTGCCACTGTCTGTGTTAGTGTTATCACTCAGGCTTAATATTGAGTAAGCCTAGGCCTAAATTTCAGGTATGTACATGTACAACCTAACTTTTTACAGTTTGATAAAACATTTTAATTATATAAGTTATGTTTATGAATTAATTTTGATATGACTGATGTGTAAGTCTCAGTTATACTTTAATTAAATATCAGAGCATTTGAGAATGTCATGGGGGTAGGCCAACACCAAAAAGAGTAATATGACTTACTGTAGAATCATCTGTGTATATTATTTGACCACCATATAGGAAGAACAAATAAAAGATTTCCCCTGATTCCATATGTGTACAAAAAGCAATCTTTGAAAATGTTAATTTATTTCTTTGATGCATTAAAGGGACAAAAGGGCATGGAAGAGGAGTGCTAGATTTAGATTAACTCAGTGATAATACCCCACATGATAAAGGTCATATCTGCATGCTGCATAAATGAGCCAGTAATGTGCAGTCACTGTGTTCATTTTAAAACTAGGACACTGATTTCATGCCTCTTATCATAGCAATATTTTCCCTTTAATTAGCGTGTGAATATTAATTTAAGGGTGAAATAACACATAGTCAGTACATGTTAGTAACATTCAATGATACAGTGTCTTGAATTTCAAAGAATTACAGCAGAAGCAGTTAGTATGGTAGGTTGTGCAGGGACTTTTGCAACAAATCAGTGTAAAACATACAACACAGACATATCCCGGGTTCTCCCAGGGATAAAACAAAACAAAATCACCCCCTAAGGGAATTAATATTTTAAGTTTGAAATCTTTGTCTAGAGGCAAAGCTTAAAAACTAAATGAACGTGAATTGTATAAGATCATATGGTTAATTCCCGGCATGACAGACGGGACAGATTTACACTACCTATTTTTTTTCAAAGGCCTGCCAAAAACAATCTGCAAGGTGTAACCTTCTAAGTTATGTATAAAGTCAAAGTAAACACGTCTATATTTCAAATTAAAAAACACTCCATGAAACTAGAGGATTCACTAGTGGCTGTATAGTGACAAAGTAAAATCAGCGTGACAGCCTGGACGGAAATTACACTCAATTTTTTGAAAACGACTTTCATTGGAAAAAGCTATCTGTTCTCTTTTTTCTTTTAAAGTTAATCACTTTTATACAAATAATCAGTAAACATTATGACTTAGTTATTCAAAACATGGAACTGAAAACACCAGGCTCATTAAAAGTTGTGACAGATGGGACGTGACAGGCGGGACATTTTTGCTCACTCAATAAAGCATCATTTAAACTAGTCTTACGATGATCAAATGTAATTTTTGGAATTTATTTTGAATCAACAACAACTAATACTACAAATTAATAATAATGTTACTGTCAACAACAATTAATTAGAGAGCACCCTTTAAGAGACAGTAAATTAGAGCACATTCATTCACACCTGAATTTAAGCTAATTTTGATTTGTGTGTTTCATTGGTCAACTAATTAATCAATATTTCATTTCAAAAGGCACTATTTTTTAATATCTTATTATTTTGGCACTTACAAGTATGTGCAAAAAGATATCAAATATTATGCACTAGATTCAGGTTTACAATCTGAGTGAAAGTCAAACATTTACATTTAAATTTTGGCACTTTTGTATTAAAATCAATTCATTTTTCCTGTTTCTTCTTCGAACAATGCAACTTGGGTAAACTGTTATGTAAGGTTTTCTCTTTCTAACCTATACTTCAAACTGTGTACTGCAGAAGTTTGAGTCCCTATGAGTAGATACATGTACCTCTCACAGTTGATTGGTTGTACAGTACTTTATGCAAATTCAGTATGTACAGATACTTAAATGCATGCACACTACATGGGTATTTTTATAATTAATACTTAGTTTACGTTTTTTTATTGATAAATTGATAAATTATATTATTTTAAAGAAGGACATGTAGTATTAAAATGTAAAACAGTCTATTTTTACCTTTTTTCAAACCTAAAGATAAAAAAAATGTGACAGACGGGACAAAATAAAAG
>CM055836.1:18913763-18966928 GCA_029582265.1 Zoroaster sp. YZ-2022
TTTTCTACAGAATTTGGAAATGCAAACATCTCAGTTTTGAAGAATTATGACTTTTCTCTCATTTGGTGGGAGCAGGCCACAACAATAATAATAATAATAATAATGTGTGGACTTATATAGCGCACGTATCCACCAACTGAGTGGTGCTCAAGGCGCATTATATTATTACCCCTGCTCATAAGGCTCATAAATCATTCCTGACACCATCTCAGCTCCCTGGGGAGTATACAGCTCAATTGCTGCCATTACAGCGCATATAGGGCTAATCAACCAACTCTGCCCTCACAGGTACCCATTTAACCCCTGGGTGGAGAGAAGCAATTATGGTTAAGTGTCTTGCTCAAGGACACAAGTGTCACGGCCGGGATTCGAACCCACATTCTGCTGCTAACACCAGAACTTGAGTCCGGTAAGCTAGACCGCTCGGCCACGACACTCCACAACTACAGATCTTTTCATTTAATGGTTAGAAGCGCCATACTGTTAATGATAAGTGCAGACCCAAGTGTTTGAAAAGCTCTTTTTCTACAGAATTTGGAAATGCAAACATCTCAGTTTTGAAGAATTATGACTTTTCTCTCATTTGGTGGGAGCAGGCCACAACAATAATAATAATAATAATAATAATGTGTGGACTTATATAGCGCACGTATCCACCAACTGAGTGGTGCTCAAGGCGCATTATATTATTACCCCTGCTCATAAGGCTCATAAGGCTCATAAGGCTCATAAATCATTCCTGACACCATCTGAGCTCCCTGTGGAGTATACAGCTCAATTGCTGCCATTACAGCGCATATAGGGCTAATCAACCAACTCTGCCCTCACAGGTACCCATTTAACCCCTGGGTGGAGAGAAGCAATTATGGTTAAGTGTCTTGCTCAAGGACACAAGTGTCACGGCCGGGATTCGAACCCACATTCTGCTGCTAACACCAGAACTTGAGTCCGGTAAGCTAGACCGCTCGGCCACGACACTCCACAACTACAGATCTTTTCATTTAATGGTTAGAAGCGCCATACTGTTAATGATAAGTGCAGATCCAAGTGTTTGAAAGCTCTTTTTCTACAGAATTTGGAAATGCAAACATCTCAGTTTTGAAGAATTATGACTTTTCTCTCATTTGGTGGGAGCAGGCCACAACTACAGATCTTTTCATTTAATGGTTAGAAGCTCCATACTGTTAAATACTTATTTTGTTTTAATGACAACAAAAAAAGAATTCATTTGCATTTGATTTAATTTTTGCCCTAACAGGGATGTAATTTCTCCTGTTTTTTTTTTTGCCTCAAAAGTCAATGTGAATCACATTAATCATGTAAATGACGTGAATCCGTTGATAAAAAATGGATGGTGGGCCTAGAATATACTAATTAATTATTAATATTAAGTTTTGCATGCCAAAATTTAATTATGTACATTACACCTTTGGTGTTTTTCAGTAACCACTGATCTGTTAATAACGCATGGAACTGAATATCAAAGTGCCCATGTTGAGAATGAGGTTGAATGAGACCAGTGGAGACTATATTTCAGGCCTCCCAGTGAAACCTATAAAAACCCATAAAAACCTATATTTCAAAATGGGAACCTTTATTTCCCCCAAAAAACTTATATTCACCTCTAAAAACCTATATTTTTAATCTCCTGCAACACATTTTCAACTTCCTCATAAAATCTTCATGGCTTTGAAGAAAAATTACTTCCTAAGTATAAAGAGATGAAGCCAAATTATACACAAGATCCTTTTCATGCTGTGTTAAAACTTTTAAATTATTTAGAAAGTTAACACTGAATATTCAAAATTACAAATGAGTATCAATTAAATTAATGAGGCCTATGCTGATGAACTGAAAATAAAATACTACAAAAGTTTAATAAAACTCAATCACAATTTAAAACAAATTTTTTTGCTCAAAAGGTGTCTCAGGAAAGCTTAGATTGCACCACAGAGCATCTAGACTTCAAAATTTTGCCGGGTCCAGACACCATGCTGTAAGGGGCTTCATGCTTCACTATTGCATTTTCAGGTGTTTTGGTGACAGACTAATCACTACCCAGCTTATACCGACTTGTGTATGAAACTCTGTATACTCATAGCCAACCAAGTGTCTGCAAAAAAATACCCTCCACAGTCATCTTGGGTGGGAATCAAACCCAAGCCCTTCTGCTTACTAGTACAGTCCCTTGTACTTGCCTGATAACAGCAGGCTGGCTAGAATCATACATGTATAGCATATTTCCCTTTTATTTATGAAATCCTGTAGGGCAAAATTCTAATTAATGTGAATACTTTTGTCACATCCAGTTTTATTATCAACTGGTCATGTTCTGTTCAATTGTACAGTGACCAGAAGCAGCTGGTATCTAAGCACAAGCAAGAAGCATTAATGACAGGAGATGAGCTAGCTAGGTTACAAGGTCAGCTGAGTCATGAACAGGAAAATAGTAAACGGGCCCTAGAGCAGGTCCAACAAGAGGTAATGTACTTTCTGCTTCTACTCATGAATAATAATAATAATAACTAGAGATTCGAGTTTGTCTTGACACAAACTCTAGGTGTTCGGGAGATGTAAAGGTCAAATTAGGGTCACCTTTTTGTAAATATTTTTTGACAATTAACGATCAGTACAATGGTACCAAAATTGTGAATTTACCTCTTGTGGTTGTTGAAATATGATTTTTTTTAAACATTAAACTTTGACTTCCGGTTTGGACAGGAAGTAAGGTCAAATTGGGGTCACCTTTGTGTAAATATTTTTCGACAATTAACAATCTATACAATGGTGCAAAAAATGTGAATTTACCTCTTGTGGTTGTTGAGATATGATTTTTTTAAATATTAAACTTTGACTTCCGGTTTGGACAGGAAGTAAGGTCAAATTGGGGTCACCTTTTTGTAAATATTTTTGACATTTAAAGATCTGTACAATGGTACAAAAATTGTGAATTTACCTCTTGTGGTTGTTGAGATATGATTTTTTTAAATATTAAACTTTGACTTCCGGTTTGGACAGGAAGTAAGGTCAAATTGGGGTCACCTTTGTGTAAATATTTTTTCGACAATTAACAATCTATACAATGGTGCAAAAAATGTGAATTTACCTCTTGTGGTTGTTGAGATATGATTTTTTTAAATATTAAACTTTGACTTCCGGTTTGGACAGGAAGTAAGGTCAAATTGGGGTCATCTTTTTGTAAATATTTTTTGACAATTAACAATCTATACAATGGTGCAAAAAATTTCAATTTACCTCTTGTGGTTGTTGAGATATGATTTTTTTAAATATTAAACTTTGACTTCCGGTTTGGACAGGAAGTAAGGTCAAATTGGGGTCACTCACAACTCGTGTTTCATCTACTTGTTAAGTTCTAAGTACATGCCAAGTTTCAAGTTCATGTGAAGTTTGCAAGTATGTGTTTGTTACCGGAAAGTCGCGGGGGAGAAGAAGAAGAAGCAAAAAAAAACGAACAAAAACAATAGGTGTTTCGGGTACATACCCGAACACCTAATAATAATAATAATAATAATAATAATAATAATTTTTATTATTATTATTATTTATTCAGCCATCATAACAAACAAAACAATACAACAATACAAAACAATACTTCCAGATGGGCTTGGAGCAACAAAAGCAAAGCAATTACTGTGATCCGTAGACCTGCTGCCCCACATCTGGTTGTAAAACAAGGAGTAGATAAAAATATATATTGATTTAGAATAATTTATGTAAATAAAAATAAACAAATAGTCAAAAAAGATATAAATAAATACATGTACTTCAAAGGTTTTAAATTTAAATATAACATTAAAAAGCATGAAATGTGAGAATAAACCAGTTTTTAAAAGTAGAAAAAAGGAAAAAGAAAAAGGAATACTGATAAAAACTGAAGTGAAATGCACAAGGCACTTCAAATAAAAAATATGAAAAGAATTGATGAAACCTAAGAGATATAGGCACATTACGCTGTAAATGAATAATAAATTCATTAATAAATAAATAATAATATAAATTAATAAATAAATAAATAAGTAAATAAATCAATAAATAAATAAATCAATTTAAAACAATATAAGTAAGTATACAAATAAAAGACTAAATAATAAATTAAATAAGTAAATAAATAATAATCCTATAGTGAATAATACACTTAATTAAGTACATGTAACTAAATAAATATTAAATTAATTATGGAAACTGCACATAGATAATATAAATTTATATAAAGGATAAAACAAAATACAAATTAAGAAATATTAGCAGTGGTTACACTTTCTTCATGCTTCAGTGCTTTTAAAAAGGACGGCAGAGAAGTTAAAATGGCAGAATTGCGAAATTCAACTGGCAGAGCTGACCAGAGCCTGGGGAATCTATTGATCGCATTGAGATGCAAGGACTGGGTTCTGGCAAATAAGTGTTTGAATGTTAAAGCGCAATCATACCTATGGTTAACACTGATGTTCCTATTTACAGATTCACATTTAATTGTATTAAAACGACACTTAACAACAAAGGAGATCATCAAACAATTACGGCGACTTGATAAAGAAGACCATTTTAGAGTACAAAGTCTGTCGGTGTAAGACATTTCTCCAAATCGCTGACCTAAGATAAATCGAGTCGCACACCTCTGGACACCTTCAAGAGCCTCCTCCTGCATCCGAGTCTGAGGAAACCAAGCAGGTATCCCATACTCCAATACAGGAAGAACAAGACTCTTATACAAACATAATTTAGCACAAACAGAGGAATTAAATGCAACAGTCCTAATCAATCCAAGCATTCTATTGGCACGAGAAACAACATCCTTAACATGATCATTCCAAGTTAACTGAGAGTTTAAAGTTACACCGAGGTACTTAAATGAACTACGTGTAGTAATAGATAATTGAGAATGACCTAACATGTAAACGGGCAGCTGCAAGTTACGTTTTCTAGTAACATGCATAATTTGGGATTTAGTAGCATTACAAGTCATTCCATTGTCAGTACACCAGTTATACAGCTTGTCTAGGTCCTGTTGTAAAACAGTCACATCAAAAATAGATTTGATTGGCTGATATATTAAGACATCATCAGCAAATAAAACACAAGTAGATGTCAAGCCAAAAGTGATATCATTAACAAACAAGTTGAATAGTAAGGGGCCAAGCACACTCCCCTGGGGAACACCTGATCGAACATTGGCCCATTCAGATTTTTCCCCAAGGAAGTGTACCCTTTGTTGACGGTCAACCAGAAAATCTTTGACCCATCTCCAAAGAGAGCCCCTAATGTTGAACATAGTAGTAAGTTTGGTAAGCATGTGATGGTGAGGCATACGGTCAAAGGCTTTAGAGATGTCTAGAAAGACGGCATCTATCCTGGGTGGATTACGCTGGTCAAGAATGGAAGCCCATGCATGGTGAACATTTAACAGCTGGGTCACACATGGCCTACGAGCAACAAAACCATGTTGGCTTTCGGTTAAAAGGCCATTGTCAAAAAGATGCATCTTTATACCATTTGACAATAATCTCTCCATCAGCTTGCTAACCAACGAGGTGAGGGCAATATGCCTGTAGTTAGCTAGAAGGGAACGGTCACCTGACTTAAAAACTGGTGAGATATTAGGAAGTTTCCAACTTTTAGGAAGTTGGCCCATGGCAAGAGAAATCTGAAATATTTTATGAAGTATGTAAGATAGTGGAGACACAGTGTTACATAAAAAAGTAGCACTAATACCGTCAGGACCAGGGGCCTTTCCTACAGGAAGGGAGGTTCATCACTGACAGTGACAGATGGAGAAAAAACAGAAACAAAGTGATCATTGAAGGCATTGGCTATGTCAAGAGGTATACTTAGGACATGTGGGCCATGATTAAATGAAGGGGGAGCTGGCGACTGTTTTCTACTACGGACAAAAGCCCAAAAACGTTGTTCGTTATCATTGGATTTAAAAAGACCATTAACAAATTTCTTATAGGCCTCACGAATTTTGTATTTGATTTGATTACGTAATTGTTTATAAATGTTCCAGTCTTCATGAGTTGCAGAATGTCTAGCCCTATTAAAGAGTTTGCGTTTTCGAAAGATGAGATGCTTCAATTCACCATTAATCCACGGGTAGTTTTTCTTTTTCATACGTCTCGTGGATGATGGTAAGGCATCCTTGATGGCAGCATCCACAACATCTAAAAAGCCTTCCCATGTTGATTCGATGTCATCTTTGTCAATAAAAAGGTCCCATGGTGCACAGTGGAGGAGGTCATTTAAGTGTTGAATATGCTCAGGGTTGTTGTAAGACAGGAACTGCCGCACAATTGCTGGGGTAGGTGGAGCACGGTTAGTGCGAAAGTCAAAATTGACTCCATTGTGATCACTAGAAACTAGATTTGGAACGGTGCAGACTTGTGTTACACAATCCGGCTTACTGATAAATATGAGGTCAATTATGGTTCCGATTGATAGGTTATTAGGTGAAGGACGTGTAATGTCTGAAACAAGCTGAGTGAGATGTAAATGATCAGCAATTTCAAAAAGTGATGACTGATTGGAAGATACAACTCCTGGTGAGCAGTCAACGTTGAAATCGCCCATGAGAATAACACCATCAAAATCAGGAATAAGATGTTCTATATTCCCAACTGCATTGTTCAATTTGTCCCAATAGGATCTATTCTCATTTGGGGGTCGGTATATCAATCCGATGAGCCATTTTGTGTAAGGACAAGATACTGACACCCACATCAGTTCCAGCTCGGTTGACTCATGTTCACAAAGACGAACAGGGTGTAGACTGTTATTTATTGCAAGGAGAACACCACCACCTGGTGTAGGGCGAAAGGAAAACAAGATCTTTCTTTTCATGCTGTGCTAACGCGAAATAATAATAATAATAATAATGATGATGATGATGATATCACATATCCACCCTGCTGGGCGCTCAAGGCGCGGAAACAAAGAAAAAACATGAATACAAACAATATACAATGATATCATAGAAAACAAAATTTGTACCGAGATACATGTACCTACAATGCAATTACAAATATACATCATCTTTGAAGAATTGTGACATAAGATGAGTCTCGGAGCCGCAACAGAAAAAGACCTATCACCCCAGTTCCGTTTTGAAGTTGGTTCCTTTAGGAGTGACATGTTGCTAGAGCACAAATTGTGTGATGGAGTGTAGACTTTAAGCAGTTCAGAAATATAAATTGGAGCAATGTTATTAAAAGATTTGTGAACAATTAGCATAAATTTAAAAACAATTCTCTGTGAAACAGGAAGCCAGTGCAGTTCTTTCAAGGTTGGCATGATATGGCATGACTTTCTGGACAAAGTTACACCACGTGCTGCTGTGTTTTGTATGTGTTGAAGATGAGATATTTGATTCTGCGGGAGACCGTAAAGGAGAGCATTCCCGTTATCGAGCCGTGATGTGACAAACACATGTATAATTTGTTCAGCAGCACTTTGATTCAAGTATTTCCTTATTCGGCCAATATTTCTGATATGAAATGTGATGATATGCAAACAATGTTGGAGATATGAGGTTTTAAAGTCATTGTCGAGTCAAATATAACACCCAATTATGTGCTTGTGATGAGGGGGTTATCTGCGAGTCACCAATTGTAATAAATGGAAGAGAAACTTTTGATAATTGCTGATGCGATCCAAATAGAACAAATTCTGTTTTTTCGTCGTTCAATTTCAAGAAGTTTTGTCTCATCCAACTACGAATCTCTTGAATACATTTCTCCAGCATTGTAATACACGAATCGGCAGGTTCTTGAGAAGATTTAGAAGTAATGTAAAGCTGCGTTTCATGATCATCAGCGTAGACATGGTAATTTAAATTATACTTCAAAATGATATCACAAACCGGAAAGGTATAAACAGTAAACCACTGTGGGCCAAGCACGCAGCCATGGGGTACAGAATAGTCAAGAATAACAGGCTCGGAGATAGCGTTACCAATACAAACATGCTGAGGCCTATTTAAAAGGTAGGACTTACACCAATCCAGGGCATTGTCATGTATTCTGAGATGATATTGAAGGCGGTAGAGAAGGATTTTGTGATCGACTGTGTCAAAAGCGGCGCTTAAGTCTAACAAAACTAATGCAGTGATTTTTCCATCATCCATGGCAGATAAGATATCATTGTTGACGCAGAGAAGAGCAGTTTCCATTCCATGAAATGGTTTATAGGCTGACTGAAATGTGTCCGACAGGTTATTAGCACGAACATGGTCAGGGATCCGTAATGAAACAACTCGCTCGATTGTTTTTCCAAGGTACTTTAAATTCGCTACCAGTCGGTAGTTCTTGAAAACTTCCTTGTCCAAATTGGGTTTCTTCAGGAGTGGTTTAACATGAGCAGCCTTCTGGCTATCAGGGAAACAACCGGAAGAAAGAGATCTGTTTACAATAATTGTGATATACTTAGCAAACACATCAATATTTTGTTTTATTAGCGAAGTTGGTACTGGATCAAGTTCACATAGACAGTCTACAATGTGGGTCCTTACGTGGCGGTGTTTGTGATAGAATGGCAGATACTGGGGGAAAAGAACGACGGATGTTCTCAATTTTTGTGACAAAAAAGTTTGAAAATGCATTTGCGAGGTCCTGATCGGAGTGTGTAGATGGAAGCACTGGAGTTTTGGGTTTATGAAGCAGCTTTTCAACAATGTTAAAGAGTTTCTTTGATCGCCAGAGCTCTCTTCCACAAGAGATGAGCAGTGAGCTATTTTTGCCTTGTTAATCATGTTCTTGACAATATCACATTGGTTACAATATTCTTGCCGATGTACTCCAAGTTTCCCATTGTCACGCCATTTTCGCTCAAGTTGACGGCGGGTTTTCCTTGCAGCACGAATATCATCATTGAACCAGGGGGATTCAGATTGTAGTTTAACAGTTCAAGTTTTTTGCGGAGCATGATTGTCCAAGATGTTACGGTCAGTAGATTCAAATAGATTGGCACAAGAATCCAGCTCACCATCTTCACGGTTTACATTTTCCAGTTGAGATTCAATATCATGACATAAATCTTGGATATTTACATTTTTCCAGTGGCGAGTAGTTACAGAAATGTTTTTTTAAGGTTCATATTTACCATGATTGCATAATGATCAGATAAGCCGGGATGGATAGTTATATTTGAGATGAGAGGTGAAGTATTTTCACGTGTTATCATGAGGTCAAGACAGTGACCATATCGATGAGTGGAATCTGTGATGTGCTGGATAAGTCCATGAGCAGAAAGCAGATCTTTAAACAGATTTGCATAATTGTTTGAGGTGTTGTCCATATGAATGTTAAAATTGCCGGTTAAAATAATGTCAGATGGGTGCAAGAGATAATCCACAATTAATTTCTCAAATTCCTGCAGAAAACTGAAGAAATTTACATGTTTACCATCAACATCTCTTTCTGGTCGATATATATTAACAAGGCAAACAGATCTAGAGTTGCATGTTATCTCAGCATGCAGAGATTCAAAAGTTAGGTATTTTTCCTACTGACAGATAAACTGGATCTAATGAAAATTGCAACCCCTCCACCAGTCTTTTTTGGTCTGGGGATATGATGGAGAGGTAGCAAGTCATCGCCAGGTTTAAACCATGTCTCGGATATGGCAACGAGATCCAAATTGTTTTGAAGTACAAAGTCAATGAATTCATCCGATTTGTTACATATGGATTGAGTGTTCACAGAGACACAGAGCTGAAGTTTAGACACATCATGAACATTTGGAGTTGAAGTTATGCCAATGTTGCTTGTTGATGTGGTAGGGCTGTGCGTTTAAGGATTTTTTTGGAACCGGATACGCGAAATCAGGAAAGTTCGGATACCCGGATACCCGTTTTCATTCTTGTTGAAAACATGCCTCCTTTGGTGTACAAATACATGTATGTAAATGTTAACAAAATTGACCTTTATAATACAGAGGATACCATATTAAATTCGATCTTTATTAAAGTTACAAAAGTGTCTTTAATAACCCAAGTTACAATGTACCATATACACTGTACAAAAGAAAGGCCAATTGATCACACACGCGCATGCACGGCCGGTGCATCACACGGCCTCACACGTGACTGTGTCAGGAGTGTGACTACCATATCAGAAGACAATGATCACTGGTGTGTGCATGATCAGAGCGCATGCGTATAGCAAATTGACTTGGATTTTCATGTCACAAAACACGTGTTGAATAATATCATTGTTCGATCAAAGGCGATGTGGGCAGAACTAACCCGTTGTGGGAAAACGATTCATGTGCTTGCGCCTTGCCTTCTAAATAATGATATCCCGTACGTCATGTTGGCTTTGGGTAAGGACATGATTTTGCATACTAAAATAATATTTAATATTATAAACTAACAAACTAAAATCAGAACTTGAATATTAATTTGTTTCCATCACAATGAACTTTGGTTAAATGTCAATAAACCTTGTTTCCTGAAAGAATGAATTTACTACAAGAGACCTAGATAGGAATAATTAAAAGCAACAACAACTACTACTACTAATAAAACTAAATAATGATTTTAAGAATTAAGATTATTTTCAGAACCCAATATTTATCTTTCAAAATCGGTTGCGGTGTACTGATTGTTACTTATTATTGATAAGTTATAAATCATGTTCACTTTGGTGGGGTGGCAGTTATGCGGGCGTTCATTGCCAGGAATACCAGCATGTTCACGTTATCAGGCATTAAGCAGCTCCACTTTGCTGTGACGATATTTCCTGCAGTGGAAAACACCCGTTTGGAGGGCACTGACGTTGCCGGAATATCAAGATACTTCTTGGCGATCCTTGCGACTGATGGAAACCAAACAGCATTTGACTGCCACCAATGACATGGATCATCACTGAGCCTGGCTGGTTTGGTTTCAAAGACAATGACCGACTTATATTAACACCTCCTTTTTTATGTCTTTCTTTTGAAACAAATTGTCACTTTGTCGGCAAATGTAATACACAAGAGAGCTCGGTATCGGTGGGTAAATAAATGTAAATGTTGGTGAAACGCTGAGGGATGGTCGGTGGCACATCAAAATAATTACACAACAATAGGCAAACATTCCATCCTGAGCAGCTAGTTTTAAAAAGTCGTTTACGGGTACTCGGAACCGAAAAATGGAACTGGGTATAAATGACAGTTTCGGTCGGGTATCCGGATAACCGGATACCCCGCACAGCCCTATGATGTGGTTAAGTTCACTGTTGGTCAGGCTGGAGTGCTAGTTGTGTAAGGCACCCTCTCAAAACTATTCCAGGATAACTTGCGCAGAGATTTATCCGCAGTTATTTATCCGCAGTTGATTTTTCAATGCTCAAAGTATCCCCAAGCAGTCCAAATATATTGCGAATAGGTTTGCGGAGAAGTATTGAAACTAGACCAGGCAATTTGTTTACATGAAGACTAAACCGCAGACATTGAGATCGTTATCTACTGGAAGCCAGTGGGTGGTCCCTGCTGGGTGGATTTGCGGTTTGGTCACTCGCTCAGTGAGCAACAGTGAACACGTGCACTGATTTATCTATGTGCATCCGTACGTGCAACTTTATTTCCCAGCAATCCGTAAGGATTTTATCCGCAATGGCTAAAATTATATGTGCATGCAATATTTTTCTGCTGATGAATTAACTACGGGCAGAATTTCTGAAATGGAAAACACACAACAACTGCCCATTTTGTTTTAGCTTCGCACATGTTTATTTTTTTTTCTCCCGAGTTTGGGGGTTGGAACATTGAGCAATTGAGCCACCCCCTATATATATATATACACACAATATAATAGTACCGTGTTCAGACGTGTGCTTTCATACAATCACTACGGCCGTATTCAAAGGAACTCTACAAACGTTACTAACTTTGTTTTATAATAAAAGTTTTTGAAAATTAACAAAATGAGCATTCATTTATATATGGAGTGGTGAGATTTAGAATCGTTTCAGCACACAATAGGATTGCACTTTGAACCATGGTGAGATACTCATTTTCATGACGAATTTTTAATAATCAAAATGAAGCTTGATAATAACACAAAGTAACGTTACACTTGGCGAAATTCACTTTGAAAAGCACCCAAACATGTCGCAGTCAGTAATTTGTTTTAGCGATCGATATAACAATGTAAACAAACAAGAAAATAGACAGAGGACTAACTTTCATGAATGACTGCAATTTGGCGAAAATAATGAAGAAAATAGGCCTAGAAGAAAGAAACGCGTGAATTGTTTTACCACCTGTGGTAATTTCTGGACACTAAAGATTATTATTTCTGGTAAAATTTGGACATTCATATTATGAACCAAACGACAGTAAAGCCTTAAAAGCAATACCTTTACCTACATGTATGCACACTACATACTGTAATTTTAAGCATTTTAAGCATTTGCTATACAAAATTCACAGATTGCTGTACAAAAAAATGATTTTGCATCGCAGTTTTGCTATGCAAAATTTTGGAATGAAATCGTTCCCTGGGCCCCTTAGTTGAAAACGAGGTTTAAATACAATTACAGTTAAATCTCACTGACTATATAACCATTGTGCTGTTACTATATTGCCGAAGAACATTTAATTCTTAAAATCTTCATGGTATTGAAGAATTTCGGATCTGTATAACTTTTTTTATTTAAAAGTAAACCTATGTGTTCTGTTGCTAAAGATCAGGCTCTTTCATTGACATCAAGTAAGATTAGATTGTCCTTGGTCAATACTCTCATAAAATAAATCACGCATGTCACATTTCGTAAACATTGCCTCGCTTCTCCAAACTGCAAAGGGCTGTGAGATCTTATCAGTTGGCCAAACCGCAGACTGCTCGGTGAAGAGTCTATAAACATATAGAGGATAAATATGTGCTTTGTATAGAGGGAAAATCTATCTACATGTAGCATAATAAGATTCCAACCTAAACGTTTCTGCAATTATATACCCTTTGCGGAAAAACTTTTCTGCAACTTATATTATCCCGGAATAGTTTTGAGAAGGTGCCTAAGTTTTTCCATTCTACGGCGACCGGCTTTTTACCTCTATGTGTGCGGTGGTATGTTTGGGGTTGATTGGCAAGTATTCCAAGACAGTTCATTTGACTCAATCCTAAATAAGATAAAGCTGCATCAGTAATTGGAGCATTGCGAAGATTGAGTAGTTCATTACGGTTGTAGGAAATTTCTTGGAACTGAGTGGCATTGGTGGGTGTGTTGATCAGTGTTTCAGGTCCAGGGTTTGGGTTTATGTCACCAGAAATTAAGAGTTCCAGGTGAAAGGTGGCAGATGAGTTATCATAATATGATATAGGACAACTCAAAACTTTTAGATGGTGGATTTGTTGTTGTTTTTTATGTAGCATACAAGCTGTAGGTTGCATGCTGTAACCATATTCTAAAGATAAGTCATTGAGACACAATGGTCAGGCCAGATAGAGAGATTAGAATAAACAGAATGTAGACCTCCATTGTCTAATCACAAAGCAATTGACCCAAACAAAAGGCTTGTGGTCAAGCTACAGGTTATAATCTAAGTCAGGGTTGACTGCATAAAAAAAAATATGCACCTACTCATGAATATATATGTACCTACTCATGAATGTGCACCTATCATGAATATGCACCTACTCATGAATATACATGTTTATGCACCTACTCATGAATATGCACCTATTCAAGATGTATTGCCCCGATGTTTTCTGTTTATTTTACCACTTATTTCCATCAATTTTCTGTGTAGAAAGTAATCTATACTTTAAAATGATATATTGAACCAAATTTACATGGAATCAGTAAATCCTGAAATTAATTTAAGCTGGGTCCCGTCATAAATTAATTTAGGCTGAGGGCGATATATCTTTAATTGCTACCCGTTCCCCTCATCTTTTTAAAAACCATAATTATCAATCATATTACACTGCTACAATTACCATTTTCACCACAGGACCCTGGAGCCATTTTTATTGAAAGGGCCTATGAAATGCAATTGTATGTAGATACATATTATAGCAAATATCAATGTTTCTGGACATTTTAAACAAATTAAAAATACATTTTGTAACATAAATTGATGATTGAGTGTTCATGCTGATCTTTGACATATGAGGGGACTGTTTTGTGAGATTACATCAGGATCTCAGTGTTACAGTAGCACTGAAAGTCCATATAATCCAAACACCCAAATCTTGCCGAGAAATCAGTGGTTGCATCAAAAAGTTTACCAATTGGTAACCAAACACTCAGTTAACAAGACAAAACAAAATAGTCGGAGAACTGATTTTGAAAAGGCAAGGAGTTCAGTAAACCTTTAGGCACAAATCAACCATGATGTTGTATTAGATCCCACTATGAAGTGCTCATGAATATGCACAATTGTATTAGCATAAAACCAAAAAGTGTCAAAACACCCAGAAATTTCCAATTAAAAGATAGAAAGTTGTACATACATGTATAAATGTTTTCAAGTAAAAAAAATCATTTAAAAAAAATCATATTTTAATCATACTTTATTATAATGTATAGTTTGAGCTAAATAAAACTTCTGTCGTGTGTATTTATTGTAAAACTAATTCTGAAAAATATTTACGAATGTATTCTCATTCATTAGGGAATGATTACAAGTGAAATGTCAGCCATTGGAGCCCAGTGTCGTGGAGAGAGACACGAACAAGTTATTGCTAGGCAACGTGAAGCACTTGCTGAACTGAGATCCCGCATCAAAGGAATGGAGTCTAACAGACCACCATGTAAGTACAATTATGCCAAGTAATCAAATTATGATTTAGAGAACGTCCAAGGTTTAAAAAATAATCAGGTTTGAATATCCCATTTGAAGGCTAAACAAGAGAAAAGTTTACTCTAAATAACCAGAACCATAGTGATGGTGATTGGCGGTTGGGAGGGGGTCGGGGAAACAAAGCTCCATTTCCATGATAGATTTCACCCATCATCAAACAGTACAGAGTTGGGTAAATTAAACATACCTCTAGAATGTTAAAAATACCTCTAGAACAAAAGAAGGCTTCTATAATACAGCCCCATAACAAACATTTGGTTATGTACTGATTACTGAACATGACCCTTGGTTTCCATGTTTTTGTAGAGCATTTCAGCCATAAATCACTCTACCGAACAACTACTGACCTGTTTGGACTACAGCTTACCTTCTTTCTGGCCACATGATTATCCTCGCCTGGAAAATATTTTGATTGAGGTCACAGAAGAACTGCTCTCCCTTTTGAGGGTGAAAATAGGAACATATTTTTTTTTTTATGACTGAAAAAAAAATAATAAAAAAAAATAAACGGATCGCCCCCATGGCTATGCCCCTGTAGCCTTGTTCCACAACCTCCATTCTAGTGCCCTCTCCTTCGCAATAATTCCTCTACATGTTGTTTTCAGATGTTCCCCCTTCCTTCTACCATTATATAAAAAGAAAGATAATTTATATAAAAAGAAAGACAAAGTGAACATTTTTGTCTAGGCCCCAAGATTTTTGTTGGAGTGGTGCTGGACCGTAAATATATCAATGCTACAGTTGGTTAATTTATAAATGTGGTTATTACGTGGCACTCCTTTCTGCAGTACCCACTCAGGACCAGGCCCTCCAGCAGGTCATCCTCCTCAAGAAAGAGCTGGCTGAGATGCGAGCCAAACAGGCCCAGATTATCGACCAAGGAGCCAACCCAGAGGCACTCTTGGACCGAGAGGTAGCCAAAGCCCGGGGGCAGATCTCCACAGCATCGTCAGATGCAGCTATCGAGAGGAGTGCTCGGATTGAAATGCAGCATGGTCTTGAAATCAGTGAACAGTCGGTGAGAGTCATTTAACATCCTCTCAACAAGTTGAAGATTTAGGCCACAAATGCACCATCTATTCAATATACATATCTCCAGATATTCACTCAACAACTTATTTTAATGAAGTAAAATGCGTCTAAACATCTTCAATAAAGTGTCAATCTTTACAGTGTACATTTGAGCCTATACATTTAGCATACGTGTAAGGACACAATACTGACTAACTTTCATGGTGCACAAAATTATCTTGATTTTCTTAAATAATTTGACTATTTTGAACTGTTTTTTATTATAGATAATATTTGTATGTATGTTTAAGAGACAAATAAAGATAAAATAAAGTGTGAATACGTGTTGTGTCACTTTTAATTCACGTTTACAAACCGATTTTATTGCCAAAATGGCGTCTAAAAACAGGACATTAATTGAACCAAAGTTTATCAAATCAAACACTTTACGTATCCCTTACTTATTTTCCTCACGATGTGCATATAACTTGAGTAACTTAATGAAGAAAACTGGCTCCTAAAAAAAAAAAAAAAAAAAAAAAAAAAAAAGATTTCACGAACCTCAAAAATGATCGCTAAATCTGTGTTCACGTTAGTTACACATCGTGTCCGCCAAATCATACGATGTTAAAACGGCCAGATATTTTTTTTACAAAACTCATCCTTACCAAACTAAGCCATTTTTTATTGGGAATAAGCTACGTAATCATGGTGTAAACATTTTTTTGATTTGACTTTTATTGTTGGGTACTAGACTGAAAAGTGGACACCATGTAACTTACGCCAATCGAGAAAATACAACAGGGAGGAAAATCTACTTGGCACATTACTTGGCACATTATCTCTTCAATGCTATTTTCAAGTACAAGGGTGTCCATTCTCATGACTTCCAAGTAAATTACAACTTTCCACCAATATTTTTGTTCAAAACCCTGTGTCCCATTTTTGTCAGCCAGTATTGTGTCCTTACACATACATTTCCTTTCAGATGTACTGCACAATACACGATACATGTGCATCGTGCGTGCATTCGTATGGTAAAATATTGCCTGACGATTACAACAAGTTCCGGCTAATACAAGATAATTGTGTCAGTCCGGTGGACCTCGTATTAATTAATGAGAGTCGACTGTATTCATAAATGCCCATAAATTGGAAATATATCGGACAAAACATAATCACGTGGAGTGTATTAATGGTTGGTAAATACATGGTTTATCAAAATCACAGCAACGTGTATGTGCAAGCTGTTCGCCAGCTGTTCTATTTAGCCAGCATTCAACGCGCGATGTGGATTTGAACTAATCAGAGTGACTATTGTTTCACATCACGCTGACTCATGTTCTTTGAAAGTGTTTTGTGTGTCCCTGAAATGTGATTTTGCCCATTTCTATTTCGCCTTATTCAACAAAAATTGCAATATTTTGAAAACGAAGTCATTAACCTGTGGTAAAGACTGTGCGACAAACTTGTATTCCCTTATTAATGCTCTTCTGATATAAGTTGTTACTAGATAATAAAGTGCTCAAAATGTCATAATTATTTATTGTGAAAATTTTTAATCCAGTATATTTCATTTTCTTGACCTTTATAGTATCTGAAACTAGTCCAGTCTGTAGCCAATCTTCTCAGTCTTGGTGAGGTTTCAGGTCAGGAGTCAATGGGTCACCTTCCCAAGGATGAGAGGGAGAGACTGAACAGCGAGCGGTCCAATACCAACGAGCTGATAATGAGCCGACTGCGGACTCTTAACCAGAGACTGGAGAGGAAAGATGAGTTGCTGAAGGATTACGAGAAGGATCTAGAGAAGCTGCGATTGGCTGAGGGGTTGGCCAATGAGAAGGCCGTACAGGTTGAGGCTCTCGCTGTAAGTGACATTGCAACCTCGCTGCATGATCATTTTCCATGGTATTCTTCTTGCTTTCCACCTCAGCACCCTAAGTTCCAACCAGCCCACAGGTGGCCCGGTGACCCGGTGACCTGGGTTCATGCCACCTGTATGACCCTGTGACCAGGGTTCAAATACCACCTGGGCTAATAGGTGATTTGGTTTCCATCCCTATCTGGGGCATTTTTTCCTGTTGGTGACCACAAACTTGTTTCTGAGGTCAAATTCATAGCCAGGAACAAGTTCACACAGTTTAACATGTCCAGTAATTTGTTTGAAGATTATGACATACATGTAATAGAACCTACAACTGCCTTCAACATTTAGACCCTGTAAATTCCAGTCAATATTTATTTTGAACAGTGGGTTTGATTTCAGATTTATTGAATATGTTTTTTTCAGATTCTCTTTCATGATTTTCATGATTAATCAAAATACAACAACATTACTGATATGTGTTCTTTGCCTTTTAACATTGCATTCTAATTTATTTTTGTCTTTGTATTAATTTTTTTTTATATGTTTGTGTTATATATTGTTGTCGTTTGTTGGACAGTTTTTCAAAGGTATGAATTTATGACTTTATTTCTGTTGTAGAATGATCTCCGAGGCCGTACTGAAGAAGCTCATTATTTGCGTGAGACACTGAGACGGACAAGAGAAGGTCTGGATCAAGAGAGGAGGTTAAATAGAGCTATCAAGAGCAAAAAGGTAAGAGAAGAGAGACTGATAATCAAGATGGCAAAACTATTTTTATATTTTCAGACAATTTACGAGGGGAAAATGACTAGTTATATAAATAATTTGTTTGGAGTGCAGGCTTGTAATTTCACAGAGGCCACTACTTCTGTTATCTGGTCTTGGCCTTGGTGCTTCTTAAAAATGTTCCCATAGACATTCTGATAATCTATGAAAGTTCCCCTCCTTTACTCAAGTGAAGTGACCTTGCTTCTACAAATATTAAATTCCAGGCCTGGAGTGAACGAAGACAAATTTACTAAAGTGGGATTTGAACCTGTGCTCCATTAACTAAAAGGTCTTGAGTCAAGATGTCAGTTGCTTGTATGAACTACACATTTTGTTATTCTCGACACGGAGGTCTTCAACAAACATCATGGCATCTTGTGATCTCAAACTTTTTCTTTGTTTTAAGCATATTTTTTTATGAAACCAACCAGCAATCGAGTTTTAATGCATTTTGCATTCATATGTGCGCCAGTGTATTGTTTGAATGTCAAGCGTGCTTTTTCAAGCATTGCATATGCCACATGCATGCATGTTTGGAACATGATTTACAAAATGTTGCACATGTGCCTTAATGTCCAAAATATGACATACCCAAGATGCTTGTGTGAAGCAGAACACGCCATAAATATTTTTTTAAAGCAGCACCATTTTGAAAAATGTATGTTTATAATATATTTCTGTAAATGCATCCATACTTTATAAGAATCAAGATATATGTATAAAAACAACCTCATCAAGATGTATTGTACATGTTTTTGTCTCTTTTAACCACAATGTCTGAAAATGTTCTTTCTCACTGGAACATTGTTATTTTACTTGAAAAAGGGAAAACAAATGCTAAAAAATTTAATGTTTTTAAATATAATCGTGAGAAGCATGGTTTACCATAAAAATATATCAAAATGAATTTGTAGTGGGTCCCGTCATAAATTAATTCATTCCAATGTGGAATTTCTGTTTTTGGAGATTAACAATAGTGTATAGTGACTGTAAAAGTCATTGGCAAAGTTAACTGATAATCTTCCTAGTAATTAGTAGTAACCACCTGGGTGTAACCATATAACAAAATGTTTATCATGAATGAACATAATTAAGTATATTTTACCAAGAAAAGTATTTTGGCTTTGAAATGAAACTTTTTCATGCCTTATTTGGACAGACTTTCCACTTGGAGAATGATGATAAAAACAACAAGCAGATATGGCCCAAGCACAACTGTTATGAGGATGAGATCACCAAAAACAAGGTAAACAACTGATTTTTAATGGATTTTTGTCCACATCACATGTTCTAACACAAGTAGTATACAGAGCATTACTCACTACTATCTAGGGATCCAGTGGACCAGTAGGCTAGTATGGTGGTTGAGTTACGATGTCTGCAAAATATGGACTACTTTACAAATATACATTGGAGTCTTATTTCGCGTGAAATCTATCATGATATGATACCAGGGTTTTCCCTTAACTTTTTTTTTCACTCGCCGGCCGGACTAGTAAACCAAACTTTTCACTAGCCTGCAAGCCTTTTCACTCGCCCGCAATACTAATGTTTCTTTAATTAATAACGGATTCTATTCTAATAACAGAGGAAAAGATCAGGCACATTAGTGTACAGTAATGCTTTTGCTTTAATTCTGAAATGAAGAAGGCTCATTTCATATTTTATTTCTAACCAACTGAACACAACAATAATGAAAACATTAAAAAATCAGGGCACCAAGGCAATTTTTAAGATTTTCAAAGGGCATCACGGCAATGATAAAAAAAAACGTAAAGGGCACCAAGGCAATATTTAAAAAAAAAAAAAAAAAAAAAAATGAAAAATTAACACACTCCAATTCAGCACATGCCAATAAGACTAAAGTTTCCTTTATCTGTCTCCGTTTGGGTTTTATTACATGTAGGCCTACATGAAAACAGTATTGCAACACTTACAGTTTATGTCACCAATTAAAAATAAATAAAAAACACAATGTTAACCCGAAAAAAACATCAAGTTTTATGCATTTGGATGTGGCAGTATTCAGTTCACTCTTTTTGTTATTTGCTAGTCGACCCTTTGACAGCATGTTGACGACCACCAAAGCCCTGGCCACGAAATGTACATACGTACGGTACAGCGACACGACGATCGATGCGTTGATGCTATATCCGATGCACACGCACACGCACACGCACACGCTGCATGCATATCTAGGTACAGACTCGGCATGTATTATTTACGTTGCATGCGCCCCAACGCCGCGCCATGCTATTTTTAGCTGGTACCCGCGAATGCCTGGCGTAGTGTTTATGTTGTGGGTACTGTTGACACCAACCAAAGTATTAGCAAGGGCCAAGTTTGTACAACGACCAAGTGGCCGATATTGCCTGGTAACCGCTATATCATTTTGGTCATGAGTACCAGGTAATTTTGACTATTTTGTTCCCAAATGGTCGTTGCGTGAACTTGGTCTTAGCAGCGCAGCCACCGGTCGCGCAATCGAGCGTGGCGGCGATATATTTTTTTCCGTGAGAATGTACATGTATGTAGTAAATACTATGTGTAAACAAGTGGGCACAACAGCAATGCAGGGAAAAAGCACAGCAACTCGTTGCCGTGAAAAGTGGCATTTTTAAAGGGCATCACGGCAGAGGGTGAGGGCATTGACGGCAATTGCCATCGTGTAATTTCAGGGCTGAATTATAG
This sequence comes from Zoroaster sp. YZ-2022, assembly GCA_029582265.1. Taxonomy (NCBI): domain Eukaryota; kingdom Metazoa; phylum Echinodermata; class Asteroidea; order Forcipulatida; family Zoroasteridae; genus Zoroaster; species Zoroaster sp. YZ-2022. Next base: position 18,934,903 of record CM055836.1, read on the forward strand.
GCCAATCGGTGCTACTGAAGGAAGGGTTTTGACTCGCCCGCCGCCGTTTTCACTCGCATTTGGCGAGCGGGCGACCGCTAAGGATGAACCCTGGATACTCTAAGCGCTTTACATTATTACCCCTGATCATTGGGCCAATATCATTCCTTAAACTTTCTCAACTCCCCTAAACTTTCTCAACTCCCTGGAGAGTACAGTCGACTCTCATTAATACGAGCTCGGTAATAATGAGATTCTTGTTTAGACAAGGTTTCTTCTTGGTCCTGAACTATCTGTCATGGTTTGGATGAGGTTGAAATTGTGAGATTCCTGATTAGACAAGGTCTTTTGCCAGCCGTCTTACAAGAAAATGCATTGTTTGTTGCCCATTTTTAAGTGACCAAAAACTTATCACCAGCAAGTTCGTGTTTGAAAGGGTCATTCATTATCTGTTGTTTCATCTTGAGGCACTAATCGGGTGCCATAATCCACCATTGTCAGTCAGAGCGAGCCGTAAAATGCAGACAATAGTGAGCACCACTACAAGGTCTCTAGCGACAAGTTGCAGTCACTTTTAAGTAACTATAAGCATGCACATCGTTGAGTAAATACACAGAGTCTGTGATTTTAGCAAATGCTCGTGACAATTATCAGCAATTTCTATTTTGTGAGGATTTTTGGTCTGTTTACAAAAATTATCTTCTTCCAAACTGCTGAATTCCGAGGCCCCTATATTAAATAAAATTTAACGTGGGAAGTTCGTTGAACTTTCATTCAGTAATGAAACGTACATAAATAAGTCTAGAACTTAATTAATTAAACCATTTGAATAATTGTTGTTGTTACAAATATTGAGTGTAACCTCGTTTGAGTTCTTTGTTGCATCTAGAAATTTCTGCAGTGTGCGGTAATCGCAAATTATATCGCTGTGGAAATCTCTGGCCGTAACACGTATAAGACAATAAATTACCCTTGTCCTGGGGAAAACAATCAATTGTTCTGGGTGTAACCAGCCTCAGGCATCTGCAAACTTTTGTACAAATAGTGAAATGAACCCCCAAAAATTCATGTTGGCCTACACTAGATCAATAATTATTTAAATTAAAAAAAAAAAAAAAAAAAAAAAACCCATTGATTCTTTCCAGACATCCCAAATCATTTCCAGAGTGAATCAATGAAAACTAATTGGTTCTCTGTTTTGTAAATGACATTTTTGCATTGTGAATGTGGACACCAACAAAATCAATGATGCACTACACAATTTGTGCAGCATTAACGCTCTACTTACGTGGATCATCGGCAGGTTTGACAGATTGTTTTTCATTTATTCAATCAACAACTTATTTTAATGATGTAAAATATGTCTAAACATCTTCACTAAAGTGTCAATCTTTACAGTGTACATTTGAGATAAGGAATTTAATTAGCATACAATTTCCCTTCACATGTACTGCATGATGTATGGTTAGCTGCTTTCAGAATATACCACTCAAAAAAAGGGTTGGCAACATGCCTTCCTCTCAGTTTATGATTAAAATTATAACATTTTATATCTACTATCATCAACTGTTGTAGTTATTGTTCAATCCTTTTATTAAGAATTTGTGTGTGTGTGTTGTTTTGGCAATTCTCTGCCAACTTTTTGATTGACCCCCCTCATGCTGTAGCCCACAATCCCCCTTTCAAATGATGACATTTTCATAATGGTACATGTACATGTATGGTCCTGGGAACCTGTGCCGTGATTTCGACCTTTTCAGCTTTTCTTGGTGTAGGCATGGGTGGTTTTCTATTTTTGGCTAGCTGGTTTACCACCGAAAAAAAAACCTACAGTTTTCAGTTTTACCGTGAATTTTTTTGAAGAAAAGAAAAATAATTATAAAGTCATTAAATAACATGTTACTGATGTTTTTTTCACCGTATAATCAGACAGCAATACAAATCTACTATTATTTATTCCATTGTTGCTTATTTGTATGAATAAAAAATTTCAGCAGCAGAGTGTGGGTTCGAGCCCCAGCCGTGACACCTGTGTCCTTGAGAAAGACACTTAACCATAATTGCTTCTCTCCACCCAGGGGTTAAATGGGTACCTGTGAAGGCAGAGATGGTTTGCTCTCTATGCGCTAGAAATGGCAGCAATTGAGCTGTATATACTCCCCAGGGAGCTGAGATGGTTTCAGGAATGATTTATGAGCCTTATGAGCAGGGATAATAATATAATGCGCCTTGAGCGCCACTTAGTTGGTGGATACGTGCACTATATAAATCTATACATTATTATTATTATTATAAACCAGGGTTCAACCTATTACAGTAGTCTGCTGGCCTAGCCAAATGGCAGTTAAAATGGCAGCGGACGGGTTAAAGCGGCTTTCAAAGTAGTCCGGAGGGCTAGTCAAAATCATACTGTACTAAATCCTAGTTATTTTTACTTTATGTTTACAAATTATCTTATTTCACAGGGCCATTATTTCTTTATTTTTAAATACACTAGCATCGGAAAATTCTACTCAACACGAAAATACTTGAAAGGAAATTCACCATGAGAATGCAATACACTACACAGTACATGTACATGTACATTTATACACGTAGTACATGTACATTTATACTACTTACATGTAGGCCTACATGTGCAACCATGGTGCGACCGAGTAGTGCTGATGATGGCTGTGTGTGCAATGTGCACAGGTAGTGTTTGAGGATCACGTGCCTGTTTCTGCGCATCGTGATTGGATAAATTTGCAAAGTAGCAAATTTGTATTGTTCTTATTGGCCATTCGATTGCTCATGAATATGTTCACTATGTTTGTATATTCCTTGTTATACCTTGCCTGTACGAATGAACGAACGTAGGCACTCTGTAAGCTACATGTATACGAAAATGGACTGTATAGTAATGCGTTGACTGTGCTGAACCGAGGTATATTGCGGGCCAAACGGGTGCTAAAAATAGGATTTAAATAACAATTCATCCATCAGAGATCCTAATGGTCATGGGAAATGCATTGCTTTAATAATCGTTACCAAAGAACAAGGATACAATGAGAACCAGTAAAGTAAGCCTTTGACTGTCAGGATAAATTGCCCCACTCTGGGGCTCAAAAACGGATGATGTTATAAAATCATGGTTTTATTTTTGAAAACCAAATTTGGCGGTATTTCGGTTTAGTAAAATTCCCTCGGTTCAGTGTCGTTTTTTTTTTTTTAAACGTGACTACTTCAATTGAGAAATTACAGAATTGGTAAATACACGATAAAGTGAAATAAAGGCATATTCCACTAACCAATAGCTTAAGTTGGGTTTACGAAAATGGTAATTTAACAGAGGTAGACCAATACACAAGCAGGCTAAATAAGGTACAATAGTGTACAGAGACAGAGACAAACTGGAAATGGGAGTGGAGATAATGTGAATGAAGAAAGAACTATGTTACATTGCTTGTGGGGTACCATGGCCCAGTGGTCTAGCACATCAGACTTGTGTTCTGATGATGGCTGAGTTGTCAGAATGTGGGTTTCAATCCTTACTGTTACCATGGTGCTTATGTCCTTGAGCAAGATACTTTACCTTACTTACTTCTCTTCATCTAGGAATAAAAATGGATACCTGCAAGGGTAGACATGGATGTTGTGTTTGGTAGCCACTGTAGTGCTGAGTACGGCAATACAGAGCTGTATACTCCCCAGGGAGCTGAGAAAGTTTAAGGAATGGTATTGGCCCAATGACCAGGGGTAATAATGTAAAGTGCTTAGAGTATCAAATCATGACAGATTTCTTGCAAAATAAGACTCCAATTTTTATCATTATTATTGCTTTTTTTTAAATTGTGTATTATTGTTAACATTTTGTAGAAAGATGTCAAGAAAAAGGCACAGAAGGAAAAGATGTTACGGAAAAGCTATGAACTGGAAAGCTTAAAAGTGGTAAGGGAAATAAAACATTTAGTTTGGGATCTGCAAAATGTATATTAAAAATGTAAAACTGTATATATTACTCCAAATGTAAATGCAAATAATAATATTATATAACAGAAAAGCTTAGTGGGAAAAACCATTTAGACCTAGTTTGGGATCTTCAGTATGTTAAAAAATGTATTTAAACAAATTATTTGACAAATAATAAACACTGCCTACACATTCATGATGTTGACAGAAGGTGCTCCAATATAAATACAAATAATAATATTAGAAATTTGGAAAGCTTAAAATCAGTAAGTGAGAAAACCATCTAGATGTGTTAAAAAAAGACAAAAAAGAGAGGGGAAAATGACACATGTTAAACACAAGTCTGTCTTGATATTCACGATATGGACTGGACAGTTGATCTGTGATGGTCTTGAACATGATGGCCTCTACTACTAATCTGTTAATTATTAGGTCATGTTTTTATTTTCTTCCAGGAACTAAGTGAGAAGGACCAACAATTGTGTGATACCACCGCCAAACTTATCAACCTGGAACATGCTGTGGTGAGTCAATCAAATTATTCTGTAGTCATTATTGGATTGGAGGAAGATGGGATAATCACGCATGCATGTAGAGGGACTGTTGTTGGATTAGAGGAAGATGGGATAATCACGCATGCATGTAGAGGGACTGTTGTTGGATTGGAGGAAGATGGGATAATCATGCATGCATGTAGAGGGACTGTTGTTGGATTGGAGGAAGATGGGATAATCACGCATGCATGTAGAGGGACTGTTGTTGGATTGGATGAAGATGGGATAATCACGCATGCATGTAGAGGGACTGTTGTTGGATTGGAGGAAGATGGGATAATCACGCATGCATGTAGAGGGACTGTTGTTGTATTGGAGGAAGATGGGATAATCACGCATGCATGTAGAGGGACTGTTGTTGGATTGGAGGAAGATGGGATAATCACGCATGCATGTAGAGGGACTGTTGTTGGATTGGAGGAAGATGGGATAATCACGCATGCATGTAGAGGGACTGTTGTTGGATTGGAGGAAGATGGGATAATCACGCATGCATGTAGAGGGACTGTTGTTGGATTGGAGGAAGATGGGATAATCACGCATGCATGTAGAGGGACTGTTGTTGGATTGGAGGAAGATGGGATAATCACGCATGCATGTAGAGGGACTGTTGTTGGATTAGAGGAAGATGGGATAATCACGCATGCATGTAGAGGGACTGTTGTTGGATTGGAGGAAGATGGGATAATCACGCATGCATGTAGAGGGACTGTTGTTGGATTGGAGGAAGATGGGATAATCACGCATGCATGTAGAGGGACTGTTGTTGGATTGGAGGAAGATGGGATAATCACGCATGCATGTAGAGGGACTGTTGTTGGATTGGAGGAAGATGGGATAATCACGCATGCATGTAGAGGGACTGTTGTTGGATTGGAGGAAGATGGGATAATCACGCATGCATAATAAAATTATATGTCCTGAACCAAGAATTGAAAAACTTTTTTTTTTCTGAATGTGACCTTTACTTCCGGTCAAAATCAGAAGTTCAAAATTCAAGAATGTTAACTCACATTCATACACGTTTAAAGTAAGCATACGTTCTACTGGTAGTTGTAGAAGCAGACAAATTATAACGCATGTTTAAGATTACGGGACGTAGCTTGACTCGAGGTGTAACTGGCAGAAAGGAAAACAAGATCTTTCTTTTCATGCTGTGCTAATGCGAAACCACCACCACCACCACCACCACCACCACCACCACCACCACCACTTGGCAACTCTGACGTGCGTTATGTGCATAAGCATGATAGCGTGATTCCATTCAATATCAAACCGCAATTTCCAGTTTCCACAACGTTACAACTGTCGGCAGTTTCCGCTGCTTACATTTTAAAATTTAGTCATTACAGCCTCTCACTCACCTTCATCTGAATATCGCGCCAAAAGAGTATTAGGAGTTTATTGCACGCATGCGCATCGCATCCAATGATCCATACAATGCATACGAAAGTCCCTCCAAGCTACATGTACAGGCCCTATGCATGTTTCGTGTGTAAGATGGAAAGCATACTAAAATACACGTTTTCCAAACTCCAATCTTTTTGGATTGAAGGTGCAAATGTCCAAAATTATTGGGTTGACACATGATGTGTGTGTTCCAAGGATCAGTGTGTATGTTATATACTGTTCCACACACATAAAATGCATTACAAAATCTCAACTTTTCACAACTGACACTCTCTCACAAAAACCATATACCTTTTCATTACTAAATTGTTTCAACAGGCTGTCCCACTAGTTATCCAATTACATACCCAGTCATACATGAATTCAACAGTTCCATTTACAGGAAATTTTTTCTAAACTCGTTTTTCAACATTAGGAATTTGTTGGAGAACAAAATATTCTATGAAGTGATTGTTGATTATGAAATTCCCATGTGATACATGTAGCAAGATCAGGATTGCATATACAGTGATCGGGTTATCGATTTTACTTTCAATGACGCTGACCTTGTTTCACAAACATAGCATTTTGAACGTTTATATATTAACCTAGATGTAAACATTGTTGTCAGCGTGTATGCAGTAGTCATTAGCATTCCCAATCCCACCAATTATATTTCTCTTCTTTCTTCATACAGGCAATAAGTTGAGCCAAGTGGAGTCTGAAGGGATGGTCAGTGAAACCGGAAAAAGTTTTTTTAGAAAGTATTTTTGTTGTTGCCTTGTGGTTGTCCAAAAGAACTTTTTCGTTATATTTGCGATGGCTAATGTAAAAAAGAATAAATAGCTGGATAATTTTATTATAGTAAAACCATTCTTTGTCAGATGCATGTTTAATTACTCTGTAATTATGTTAACCAGTTCACGTCGGAGGCTGTGTATACACGCAATTTTTTTTGGCACCGTGGATCGGAGAGCGTCTAAACACGCCAAAGGAAACTCCGGAATATTGGTATGCATGCTCGGTTGAGCCACCCGTGTATGGTGACATGCTCGGAAGATGTGGCCACCCACTGTGGAAGCTTCCATTCACGGTGTGTGTGGGAAAAATAAACCCGCACAGGGGCCCAGAAAAACTTTTTATTCCCGACGCGAACTGGTTAAATAGAAGAATAAATCATGTACATGTATGCCCTTAATAACTGCATTCTGAATTCCAGAAATCTTTCAGAAAACCAAATTCACGCAATTGTTTTATGTGTGTAATTATGTTAATGAACATTTTAGTTTTCACTGCATCATTGCTATTGTAAGTGAATAAAAATGCTATAAATTTCTACATTTCTCAAAATAATTGTGAGAAACATGGTTTTACAGTAAATATGTACCGAAATTAAATTACGGTGAGGTCCAGTCATGATTTAATTTTGGAACTTTTTACTGTTAAACCAAGCTACTGACCACTGTTTTGTGAAATATATCATTTCAAAGTAAATAATAATTAACAATAATAATTATTAATTGCATAAAATATTAAATATTTGCACTGTCCGTTTTCCTTTAGAAAGATAATTTGTCAAATAAATATAAATAAATGGTGGAAAATTACGCAAAATACAGATCATTTTGACACTACAGTTATATGTATCAGGAACCTGTAATTTGTACTCTATTTCATGTAGAAAATTAAATTATTTAATTAAGCCGTTTTAATTCAGTCTCTTTCTTGTTTTAATTAAAACATTATTGTCCAATCCCATTCCAATTTGAAGATGCAATATTAAACTAATATGTAAAATGACAAAATAGTATTTGTTTGAAATGTAAATACACCAAAAATGTAGTTAACATTTTTGTTTTCCTTGACAACATTTCCCAAAATGTCCAAACCACGCTTTTCTATTCTGTGAATTGTTCAGTTTTGTGAACCCCCGTTTCTTGTATTTTGAGGCTTTATTGAAGTAGCAATGTTGTATATAGGCGTTTTGATCTGTAAGTGTAATTTTGTTTCTTAATAAATAAACAATATAATATACTGTCAAGTGTTATAATTTTGTAAATTTATTTGATGGGATAATAAACAATTGATTTGATTTTGTGCGTTAAAATGACAAATACATATACAACACATATCAAAACACAAGAACTAATTTAAGTCTTCAGATCGAACTCTCGATCGATTTCTAAATACAAATATCATTTATGCATTTGCATTCTCGGACCTCCAGCTCGGCAAAATACTTTCGGCTCAAATTCTGAATATTTCATCTGTATTATGATTTATTTTCCAGCTAAAGCTCCAAACTATGGAATCTCGAAAAGAGAAATGATAATTGTATTTAAGATTCCAAACCAAACATTCTAGGAAAAAAATTAACTCGACGCAGACTTCATCCATAGTCAGTAGTATATTTAGATTTTGTTTGTATTTGAATAGAATAGAATAGAATCTCGAAAACTCAAATGATATTTGTATTTAGATACCAAAGCTAAGCGAGATCTGAAGAAATAATTTTAAAAGTCTTCTGATTGAACCTAAGATCCAGTTTCTAAATACAAATATAATTCATGCATTTAACATTTCATTGTCCGACCTACAGCTAGGCAAAATCTAATTAGCTAGGCAAAAATCTAAATATCATTTAGCTCGGAATGAGCTGTTGATCGGTATCTAATTACAAATATCATTTCTGTTTCGAGATTCCATTCTAAGGACCTCTATCACAACAAAATCAAAACAGTAAGATATAGGTCCGAGGATATAATCCATTTTTTCTAATCTACCGCTACAGCCCTCAGATCCCACTGGCGTGTACAGAACGGCGATCTGTAGGCAGAAAAATCAACCGTTCGTCAGATCGCAGAATGGTTTGTTTCGCGAGCAGTGAGCTCACTCCTGTACTGGCTGTTGGAATCTCAGGGCTGCACGGGCCGTTGAAAAAAAAAATGGCGTCAGATCGCGGAATGGTTTGTTTTGCGAGCAGAGAGCACACTCCTGTACTGGCTGTTGGAATCTCAGGGCTGCACGGGCCGTTGAAAAAAAAATGGCGTCAGATCGCGGAATGATTTGTTTTGCGAGCAGTGAGCTCACTCCTCACTCCACTTCACGTGAGAAAGGTTGATGTTGCCATTAACAACGCCCTCCGGATTATAGCTGGTTGCTTGAAGCCCACCCCTGTGTTCCACCTGCCAGTCCTAGCGGGAATCGCCCCGGCCGGCCTCCGACGGGAGGCTGCTACCCTCGCCCTGGCAAGGAAAGCCCAGAAACACGACTGGCACATCCTGCACAACACCACAACGATAGGGGCGCCTCCAAGCAGACTCAAGTCCCGCCATCCCTACAACAAGGCGGCACAAGAGATGCTCTGCTCTATCCCTGTGGACCTATCTAGAAGCGCATGGCTGGCGGCATCTTGGAAGCAGGTGTGGGAGACGGCCGGGCCCACCCGCATCCACCGCTACATCTGGGACCCGGGAGTTGGCGTCGTAGGAGAAGACCTACCACGCCGGCAATGGACCTTGCTGAACCGTCTACGTACGGGGGTCGGCCGCTTCAAATCATCGCTGAAGACGTGGGGCCTGGCAGACAGCGCCGCATGCGAGTGCGGCGAGCCTGATGAGCAGACTGCCGATCATATAATTACCACCTGCCCCCTATACAGACCACCTTCAGAAGCCGGCCTCTTCGACGTAGGACCAGAGACGAGGGCATGGCTGCACGACACTGAGCTGGCCATCTGATGATACACGAAAGAAGAAGAAGCTCACTCCTGTACTGGCTGTTGGAATCTCAGGGCTGCACGGGCCGTTGAAAAAAATGGCGTCAGATCGCGGAATGGTTTGTTTTGCGAGCAGTGAGCTCACTCCTGTACTGGCTGTTGGAATCTCAGTGCTGCACGGGCCGTTGAAAAAAAAAAAGGCGTCAGATCGCGGAATGGTTTGTTTTGCGAGCAGTGAGCTCACTCCTATACTGGCTGTTGGAATCTATCTCAGGGCTTGCACGGGCCGTTGAAAAAAAAATGGCGTCAGATCGCGGAATGGTTTGTTTTGCGAGCAGAGAGCACACTCCTGTACTGGCTGTTGGAATCTATCTCAGGGTTGCACGGGCCGTTGAAAAAAAAATTGCGTCAGATCGCGGAATGGTTTGTTTTGCGAGCAGAGAGCACACTCCTGTACTGGCTGTTGAAATCTCAGGGCTGCACGGGCCGTTGAAAAAAATGGCGTCAGATCGCGGAATGGTTTGTTTTGCGAGCAGTGAGCTCACTCCTGTACTGGCTGTTGGAATCTCAGGGCTGCACGGGCCGTTGAAAAAAATGGCGTCAGATCGCGGAATGGTTTGTTTTGCGAGCAGAGACCACACTCCTGTACTGGCTGTTGGAATCTCAGGGCTGCACGGGCCGTTGAAAAAAAAATGGCGTCAGATCGCGGAATGGTTTGTTTTGCGAGCAGTGAGCTCACTCCTGTACTGGCTGTTGGAATCTCAGGGCTGCACGGGCCGTTGAAAAAAAAAATGGCGTCAGATCGCGGAATGGTTTGTTTTGCGAGCAGAGAGCACACTCCTGTACTGGCTGTTGGAATCTCAGGGCTGCACAGGCCGTTGAAAAAAAAATGGCGTGGGTAGAATGTCGTACCGGAAACAATACAGCACTATACAGTGTTACGAAAAAAAAAAACATTTTTAGGGTTGGGAATAACTGTTAAAGTTTTCAAGGAAGGCCGATAAATTTATATCTAAATTAAAGCTTAGGTTCTCCCCTTTCGGAAAAACACAATACTTTTGAATTTGTATCATTTTTTTTCATACCTTAAACGGCCTCCATGGACACTTAGCCCTTTGTAAAATACGGTCAACTTGCCTGCGGTTTCACCGGAACAATATATACAGCACTATACAGTGTTACGAAAAAAAAAGCATTTCTAGGGTTGGGAGTAACTTTTAAAGTTTTTAAGGGAGGCCGATAAATTTATATCTAAATTAAAGCTTAGGTTCTTCCCTTTCGGAAAAACACCATACTTTTGAATTTGGTGATCATTTTTTCATACCTTAAACGGCCTCCATGGACACTTAGCCCTTTGTAAAATACGGTCAACTTGCCTGCGCTCTCACGGGAAACAATACAGCACTATGCAGTGTTACAAAAAAAAAAAAAATTCTAGGGTTGGGAATAACTTTTAAAGTTTTCAAGGGATGCCGATGAATTTATATTAAAATTAAAGCTTAGGTTCTCCCCTTTCGGAAAAACACAATACTTTTGGATTTGGATAATGTCTTCATACCTTAAACGGCCTCCATGGACACTTAGCCCTCTGTAAAATACGGTCAACTTGCCTGCGTTCTCACCGGAAACAATACAGCACTATACAGTGTTACGAAAATAAAAACATTCTACGGTTGGGAATAACTTTTAAAATTTTCAAGGGAGGCCGATAAATGTATATCTAAATTAAAGCTAAGGTTCTCCCCTTTCGGAAAAACACCATACTTTTGGATTTGGATAATGTCTTCATACCTTAAACAGCCTCCATGGACACTTAGCCCTTTGTAAAATACGGTCAACTTGTCGGCGGTCTCACGGGAAACAATAACAGCACTATACAGTGTTACGAAAAAAAAAAACATTTCTAGGGTTGGAAATAACGTTTAAAGTTTTCAAGGGAGGCCGATAAATTTATATCTAAATTAACGCTTAGGTTCTCCCCTTTCGGAAAAACACAATACTTTTGAATTTGTAAAAAAAAATCATACCTTAAACGGCCTCCATGGACACATAGCCCTCTGTATAATACGGTCAACTTGCTTGCGGCCTCACCGGAAACAATACAGCACTATACAGTGTTACGAAAAAACATTTTTAGGTTTGGGAATAACTTTTAAAGTTTTTAAGGGAATACTATAAATTTATATTTAAATTAAAGGTTAGGTTCTCCCCTTTCGGAAAAACACCATACTTTTGAATTTGGATAATGTCTTCATACCTTAAACGGCCTCCATGGACACTTAGCCCTCTGTAAAATACTGTCAACTTGCATGCGGTTTCACAGGAAACAATACAGCACTATACAGTGTTACGAAAAAAAAAACATTTCTAGGGTTGGGAATAACTTTTAAAGTTTTCAAGGGAGGCCGATAAATTTATATCTAAATTAAAGCTTAGGTTCTCCCCTTTCGGAAAAACACCATACTTTTGAATTTGGATAATTTTTTCATACCACGGCCTCCATGGACACTTAGCCCTCTGTAAAATACTGTCAACTTCCATGCGGTTTCACCGGAAACAGTACAGCACTATACAGCATTACGAAGAAAAAAACATTTCTAGGGTTGCGAATAACTTTTTAAGTTTTCAAGGGAGGCCGATAAATTTATATCTAAATTAAAGCTTAGGTTCTCCCCTTTCGGAAAAACACAATACTTTTGGATTTGGATAATGTCTTCATACCTTAAACGGCCTCCATGGACACTTAACGCTCTCTAAAATACGGTCAACTTGAATGCGGTTTCAGCGGAAACAATACAGCAGCAGTATACAGTGTTACGAAAAAAACATTTCTATTGTTGCGAATAACTTTTAAAGTTTTCAAGGGAGGCCGATAAATTTATATCTAAATTAAAGCTTAGGTTCTCCCCTTTCGAAAAAAAACCATATTTTGGATTTGGATAATGTCTTCATACCTTAAACGGCCTCCATGGACACTTAGCACTATGTAAAATACTGTCAACTTGCATGCGGGTTCACGGGAAACAATACAGCACTATACAGCGTTACGGAAAAAAACATATCTAGGGTTGGGAATAACTCTTAAAGTTTTCAAGGGAGGCCGATAAATTTATATCTAAATTAAAGCTTAGGTTCTCCCCTTTCGGAAAAACACCATACTTTTGAATTTGGATCATTTTTTCATACCTTAAACGGCCTCCATGGACACTTAGTACTATGTAAAATACTGTCAACTTACTGCGGTCTCACAGGAAACAATACAGCACTATACAGTGTTACGAAAAAACATTTCTAGGGTTGGGAATAACTTTTAAAGTTTTCAAGGGAGGCCGATAAATTTATATCTAAATTAAAGCTTAGGTTTTCCCCTTTCGGAAAAACACCATACTTTTGGATTTGGATAATGTCTTCATACCTTAAACGGCCTCCATGGACACTTAGCACTATGTAAAATACTGTCAACTTGCATGCGGGTTCACGGGAAAGAATACAGCACTATACAGTGTTACGAAAAAACATTTCTAGGGTTGGGAATAACTTTTAAAGTTGTCAAGGGAGGCCGATAAATTTATATCTAAATTAAAGCTTAGGTTGTCACCTTTCGGAAAAACACAATACTTTTGGATTTGGATAATGTCTTCATACCTTAAACGGCCTCCATGGACACTTAGCACTATGTAAAATACGGTCAACTTACTGCGGTCTCACAGGAAACAATACAGCACTATACAGTGTTACGAAAAAACATTTCTAGGGTTGGGAATAACTTTTAAAGTTGTCAAGGGAGGCCGATAAATTTATATCTAAATTAAAGCTTAGGTTGTCACCTTTCGGAAAAACACAATACTTTTGGATTTGGATAATGTCTTCATACCTTAAACGGCCTCCATGGACACTTAGCACTATGTAAAATACTGTCAACTTGCATGCGGTTTCACCGGAAACAATACAGCACTATACAGTGTTACGAAAAAAAAACATATCTAGGGTTGGGAATAACTCTTAAAGTTTTCAAGGGAGGCCGATAAATTTATATCTAAATTAAAGCTTAGGTTCTGCCCTTTTTGGAAAAACACCATACTTTTGAATTTCGATCATTTTTTCATACCTTAAACGGCCTCCATGGACACTTAGTACTATGTAAAATACTGTCAACTTGCATGCTGTCTCATCGGAAACAATACAGCACTATACAGTGTTACGAAAAAAAATACATATCTAGGGTTGGGAATAACTCTTAAAGTTTTCAAGGGAGGCCGATAAATTTATATCTAAATTAAAGCTTAGGTTCTCCCCTTTCGGAAAAACACCATACTTTTGAATTTGGATAATGTCTTCATACCTTAAACGGCCTCCATGGACACTTAGCCCTCTGTATAATACGGTCAACTTGCTTGCGGTCTAACCGGAAACAATACAGCACTATACAGTGTTACGAAAAAACATTTCTAGGGTTGGGAATAACTTTTAAAGTTTTCAAGGGAGGCCGATAAATTTATATCTAAATTAAAGCTTAGGTTCTCCTCTTTCCGTAAAACACAATACTTTTGAATTTGGATAATGTCTCCATACCTTAAACGGCCTCCATGGACACTTAGCCCTGTAAAATACGGTCAACTTGCATGCGGTCTCACAGGAAACAATACAGCACTAGTACACTGTTACGAAAGAAACATTTCTAGGGTTGGGAATTTCTTTTCAACTTTTCAAGGGAGGCCGATAAATTTATATCTAAATTAAGGCTTAGGTTCTCCCCTCTCGGAAAAACACCATACTTTTGAATTTGGATAATGTCTTCATACCTTAAACGGCCTCCATGGACACTTAGCCCCTGTAAAATACGGTCAACTTGCATGCGGTTTCACAGCACACAATACAGCACAGTACACTGTTACGAAAGAAACATTTCTAAGGTTGGGAATAACTTTTAAAGTTTTCAAGGGAGGCCGATAAATTTATATCTAAATTAAAGCTTAGGTTCTCCTCTCGAAAACACCATACTTTTGAATTTGGATAATGTCTTCATACCTTAAACGGCCTCCATGGACACTTACCCCTGTAAAATACGGTCAACTTGCATGCGGTTTCACAGAAAACAATACAGCACTGTACACTGTTACGAAAGAAACATTTCTAGGGTTGGGAATAACTTTTAAAGTTTTCAAGGGAGGCCGATAATTTTATATCTAAATTAAAGCTTAGGTTCTCCTCTCGGAAAAACACAAAATCTTTGAATTTGGATAATGTCTTCATACCTTAAACGGCCTCCATGGACACTTAGCCCGCTGTAAAATACGGTCAACTTGCATGCGGTTTCACAGCACACAATACAGCACAGTACACTGTTACGAAAGAAACATTTCTAAGGTTGGGAATAACTTTTCAACTTTTCAAGGAGGCCGATAAATTTATATCTAAATTAAAGCTTAGGTTCTCCCTCTCGGAAAACACCATACTTTTGAATTTGGATAATGTCTTCATACCTTAAACGGCCTCCATGGACACTTAACGCCCTGTAAAATACGGTCAACTTGCATGCGGTTTCACAGCAAACAATACAGCACTGTACACTGTTACGAAAGAAACATTTCTAGGGTTGGGAATAACTTTTAAAGTTTTCAAGGAGGCCGATAAATTATATCTAAATTAAAGCTTAGGTTCTCCCCTCTCGAAAACACAAAATCTTTGAATTTGGATAATGTCTTCATACCTTAAACGGCCTCCATGGACACTTAGCCCTGTAAAATACGGTCAACTTGCATGCGGTTTCACAGCAAACAATACAGCACTGTACACTGTTACGAAAGAAACATTTCTAGGGTTGGGAATAACTTTAAAGTTTTCAAGGAGGCCGATAAATTTATATCTAAATTAAAGCTTAGGTTCTCCCTCTCGGAAAAACACAAAATCTTTGAATTTGGATAATGTCTTCATACCTTAAACGGCCTCCATGGACACTTAGTCCCCTGTAAAATACGGTCAACTTGCATGCGGTTTCACAGCAAACAATACAGCACTGTACACTGTTAGGAAAGAAACATTTCTAGGGTTGGGAATATCTTTTAAAGTTTTTAAGGTAGGCCGATAAATTTATATCTAAATTAAAGCTTAGGTTCTCCCCTCTCGGAAAAACACAAAATCTTTGAATTTGGATAATGTCTTCATACCTTAAACGGCCTCCATGGACACTTAGCACCCTGTAAAATACGGTCAACTTGCATGCGGTTTCACAGCAAACAATACAGCACTGTACACTGTTACGAAAGAAACATTTCTAAGGTTGGGAATAACTTTTAAAGTTTTCAAGGGAGGCCGATAAATTTATATCTAAATTAAAGCTTAGGTTCTCTCCTCGGAAAACACATACTTTTGAATTTGGATAATGTCTTCATACCTTAAACGGCCTCCATGGACACTTAACGCCCTGTAAAATACGGTCAACTTGCATGCGGTTTCACAGCAAACAATACAGCACTGTACACTGTTACGAAAGAAACATTTCTAGGGTTGGGAATATCTTTTAAAGTTTTTAAGGGAGGCAGATAAATTTATATCTAAATTAAAGCTTAGGTTCTCCCCTCTCGGAAAAACACAAAATCTTTGAATTTGGATAATGTCTTCATACCTTAAACGGCCTCCATGGACACTTAGCCCGCTGTAAAATACGGTCAACTTGCATGCGGTTTCACAGCACACAATACAGCACAGTACACTGTTACGAAAGAAACATTTCTAAGGTTGGGAATAACTTTTCAACTTTTCAAGGGAGGCCGATAAATTTATATCTAAATTAAAGCTTAGGTTCTCCCCTCTCGGAAAAATACAAAATCTTTGAATTTGGATAATGTCTTCATACCTTAAACGGCCTCCATGGACACTTAGCCCCCTGTAAAATACGGTCAACTTGCATGCGGTTTCACAGCAAACAATACAGCACTGTACACTGTTACGAAAGAAACATTTCTAGGGTTGGGAATATCTTTAAAGTTTTCAAGGAGGCCGATAAATTTTATATCTAAATTAAAGCTTAGGTTCTCCCTCTCGGAAAAAACACAAAATCTTTGAATTTGGATAATGTCTTCATACCTTAAACGGCCTCCATGGACACTTAGCCCCCTGTAAAATACGGTCAACTTGCATGCGGTTTCACAGCAAACAATACAGCACTGTACACTGTTACGAAAGAAACATTTCTAAGGTTGGGAATAACTTTCAAGTTTTCAAGGGAGGCCGATAAATTTATATCTAAATTAAAGCTTAGGTTCTCCCCTCTCGGAAAAAGACCATACTTTTGAATTTGGATAATGTCTTCATACCTTAAACGGCCTCCATGGACACTTAGACCCCTGTAAAATACGGTCAACTTGCATGCGGTTTCACAGCAAACAATACAGCACTGTACACTGTTACGAAAGAAACATTTCTAGGCTTGGGAATAACTTTAAAGTTTTTCAAGGGAGGCCGATAAATTTATATCTAAATTAAAGCTTAGGTTCTCCTCTCGGAAAACACAAAATCTTTGAATTTGGATAATGTCTTCATACCTTAAACGGCCTCCATGGACACTTAGCCCCCTGTAAAATACGGTCAACTTGCATGCGGTTTGACAGCACAAAATACAGCACAGTACACTGTTACGAAAGAAACATTTCTAAGGTTGGGAATAACTTTTCAACTTTTCAAGGGAGGCCGATAAATTTATATCTAAATTAAAGCTTAGTTTCTCCCCTCTCGGAAAAAGACCATACTTTTGAATTTGGATAATGTCTTCATACCTTAAACGGCCTCCATGGACACTTAGACCCCTGTAAAATACGGTCAACTTGCATGCGGTTTCACAGCAAACAATACAGCACTGTACACTGTTACGAAAGAAACATTTCTAGGCTTGGGAATATCTTTTAAAGTTTTTAAGGGAGGCCGATAAAATTGATATCTAAATTAAAGCTTAGGTTCTTTTCTCTCGGAAAAACACAAAATCTTTGAATTTGGATAATGTCTTCATACCTTAAACGGCCTCCATGGACACTTAGCCCGCTGTAAAATACGGTCAACTTGCATGCGGTTTCACAGCACACAATACAGCACAGTACACTGTTACGAAAGAAACATTTCTAAGGTTGGGAATAACTTTTCAACTTTTCAAGGGAGGCCGATAAATTTATATCTAAATTAAAGCTTAGGTTCTCCTCTCGAAAAGACCATACTTTTGAATTTGGATAATGTCTTCATACCTTAAACGGCCTCCATGGACACTTACCCCCCTGTAAAATACGGTCAACTTGCATGCGGTTTCACAGCAAACAATACAGCACTGTACACTGTTACGAAAGAAACATTTCTAGGGTTGGGAATATCTTTTAAAGTTTTTAAGGGAGGCCGATAAAATTGGTATCTAAATTAAAGCTTAGGTTCTCCCCTCTCGTAAAAAATAAAAATCTTTTAATTTGGATAATGTCTTCATACCTTAAACGGCCTCCATGGACACTTAGCCCGCTGTAAAATACGGTCAACTTGCATGCGGTTTCACAGCAAACAATACAGCACAGTACACTGTTACGAAAGAAACATTTCTAAGGTTGGGAATAACTTTTCAACTTTTCAAGGGAGGCCGATAAATTTATATCTAAATTAAAGCTTAGGTTCTCCCCTCTCGAAAAACACATACTTTTGAATTTGGATAATGTCTTCATACCTTAAACGGCCTCCATGGACACTTACCCCTGTAAAATACGGTCAACTTGCATGCGGTTTCACAGCAAACAATACAGCACTGTACACTGTTACGAAAGAAACATTTCTAAGGGTTGGGAATATCTTCAACTTTTCAAGGGAGGCCGATAAATGATATCTAAATTAAAGCTTAGGTTCTCCCTCTCGAAAAACACCATACTTTTGAATTTGGATAATATCTTCATACCTTAAACGGCCTCCATGGACACTTACCCCCTGTAAAATACGGTCAACTTGCATGCGGTTTCACAGCAAACAATACAGCACTGTACACTGTTACGAAAGAAACATTTCTAACGTTGGGAATAACTTTTCAACTTTTCAAGTGAGGCCGATAAATTTTTATATTTTTTTAATCTTTTGTTCTCGCCTGTCGTAAAATGACCATACTTTTGAATTTGGATAATTTCTTCATACCTTAAACGGCCTCCATGGACACTTACCCCTGTAAAATACGGTCAACTTGCATGCGGTTTCACAGCAAACAATACAGCACTGTACACTGTTACGAAAGAAACATTTCTAGGGTTGGGAATATCTTTTAAAGTTTTTAAGGAGGCGATAAATTGATATCTAAATTAAAGCTTAGGTTCTCCTCTCGGAAAAACACAAAATCTTTGAATTTGGATAATGTCTTCATACCTTAAACGGCCTCCATGGACACTTAGCCCCTGTAAAATACGGTCAACTTGCATGCGGTTTCACAGCAAACAATACAGCACAGTACACTGTTACGAAAGAAACATTTCTAAGGTTGGGAATAACTTTTCAACTTTTCAAGGGAGGCCGATAAATTTATATCTAAATTAAAGCTTAGGTTCTCCCCTCTCGGAAAAACACCATACTTTTGAATTTGGATAATGTCTTCATACCTTAAACGGCCTCCATGGACACTTAACCCCCTGTAAAATACGGTCAACTTGCATGCGGTTTCACAGCAAACAATACAGCACTGTACACTGTTACGAAAGAAACATTTCTAGGGTTGGGAATATCTTTTAAAGTTTTTAAGGGAGGCCGATAAAATTGGTATCTAAATTAAAGCTTAGGTTCTCCCCTCTCGGAAAAACACAAAATCTTTGAATTTGGATAATGTCTTCATACCTTAAACGGCCTCCATGGACACTTAGCCCGCTGTAAAATACGGTCAACTTGCATGCGGTTTCACAGCACACAATACAGCACAGTACACTGTTACGAAAGAAACATTTCTAAGGTTGGGAATAACTTTTCAACTTTTCAAGGGAGGCCGATAAATTTATATCTAAATTAAAGCTTAGGTTCTCCCCTCTCGGAAAAAGACCATACTTTTGAATTTGGATAATGTCTTCATACCTTAAACGGCCTCCATGGACACTTACCCCCTGTAAAATACGGTCAACTTGCATGCGGTTTCACAGCAAACAATACAGCACTGTACACTGTTACGAAAGAAACATTTCTAGGGTTGGGAATATCTTTTAAAGTTTTTAAGGGAGGAGATAAATTATATCTAAATTAAAGCTTAGGTTCTCCTCTCGGAAAACACAAAATCTTTGAATTTGGATAATGTCTTCATACCTTAAACGGCCTCCATGGACACTTAGCCCGCTGTAAAATACGGTCAACTTGTATGCGGTTTCACAGCAAACAATACAGCACTGTACACTGTTACGAAAGAAACATTTCTATTGTTGGGAATAACTTTTAAAGTTTTCAAGGGAGGCCGATAATTTTATATCTAAATTAAAGCTTAGGTTCTCCTCTCGGAAAAACACAAAATACTTTTGAATTTGGATAATGTCTTCATACCTTAAACGGCCTCCATGGACACTTAGCCCCTGTAAAATACGGTCAACTTGCATGCGGTTTCACAGCAAACAATACAGCACAGTACACTGTTACGAAAGAAACATTTCTAAGGGTTGGGAATAACTTTCAACTTTTCAAGGAGGCCGATAAATTTATATCTAAATTAAAGCTTAGGTTCTCCCTCTCGAAAAGACACATACTTTTGAATTTGGATAATGTCTTCATACCTTAAACGGCCTCCATGGACACTTACCACCCTGTAAAATACGGTCAACTTGCATGCGGTTTCACAGCAAACAATACAGCACTGTACACTGTTACGAAAGAAACATTTCTAGGGTTGGGAATAACTTTTAAAGTTTTTAAGGGAGGCCGATAAAATTGGTATCTAAATTAAAGCTTAGGTTCTCCCCTCTCGGAAAAACACAAAATCTTTGAATTTGGATAATGTCTTCATACCTTAAACGGCCTCCATGGACACTTAGCCCGCTGTAAAATACGGTCAACTTGCATGCGGTTTCACAGCAAACAATACAGCACTGTACACTGTTACGAAAGAAACATTTCTAAGGTTGGGAATAACTTTTCAACTTTTCAAGGGAGGCCGATAAATTTATATCTAAATTAAAGCTTAGGTTCTCCCCTCTCGGAAAAAGACCATACTTTTGAATTTGGATAATGTCTTCATACCTTAAACGGCCTCCATGGACACTTACCCCCTGTAAAATACGGTCAACTTGCATGCGGTTTCACAGCAAACAATACAGCACTGTACACTGTTACGAAAGAAACATTTCTAGGGTTGGGAATATCTTTTAAAGTTTTCAAGGGAGGCTGATAAAATTTATATCTAAATTAAAGCTTAGGTTCTCCTCTCGGAAAACACAAAATCTTTGAATTTGGATAATGTCTTCATACCTTAAACGGCCTCCATGGACACTTAGCCCGCTGTAAAATACGGTCAACTTGCATGCGGTTTCACAGCAAACAATACAGCACTGTACACTGTTACGAAAGAAACATTTCTAAGGTTGGGAATAACTTTTCAACTTTTCAAGGAGGCCGACAAATTTATATCCAAATTAAAGCTTAGGTTCTCCTCTTTTAGGAAAAACACCATACTTTTGAATTTGGATAATGTCTTCATACCTTAAACGGCCTCCATGGACACTTAACCCCCTGTAAAATACGGTCAACTTGCATGCGGTTTCACAGCAAACAATACAGCACTGTACACTGTTACGAAAGAAACATTTCTAGGGTTGGGAATATCTTTAAAGTTTTGAAGTGAGGCCGATAAAATTTATATCTAGATTAAAGCTTAGGTTCTCCCCTCTATGAAAAACACAATATCTTTGAATTTGGATAATGTCTTCATACCTTAAACGGCCTCCATGGACACTTAGCCCGCTGTAAAATACGGTCAACTTGCATGCGGTTTCACTGCACACAATACAGCACTGTACACTGTTACGAAAGAAACATTTCTAAGGTTGGGAATAACTTTTCAACTTTTCAAGGGAGGCCGATAAATTTATATCTAAATTAAAGCTTAGGTTCTCCTCTCGGAAAAAAAAAGACCATACTTTGAATTTGGATAATGTCTTCATACCTTAAACGGCCTCCATGGACACTTACCCCTCTGTAAAATACGGTCAACTTGCATGCGGTTTCACAGCAAACAATACAGCACAGTACACTGTTACGAAAGAAACATTTCTAAGGTTGGGAATAACTTTTCAACTTTTCAAGGAGGCCGATAAATTTATATCTAAATTAAAGCTTAGGTTCTCCCTCTCGAAAAAGACCATACTTTTGAATTTGGATAATGTCTTCATACCTTAAACGGCCTCCATGGACACTTACCACCCTGTAAAATACGGTCAACTTGCATGCGGTTTCACAGCAAACAATACAGCACTGTACACTGTTACGAAAGAAACATTTCTAGGGTTGGGAATATCTTTTAAAGTTTTTAAGGGAGGCCGATAAAATTGGTATCTAAATTAAAGCTTAGGTTCTCCCCTCTCGGAAAAAGACAAAATCTTTGAATTTGGATAATGTCTTCATACCTTAAACGGCCTCCATGCACACTTACCCCTGTAAAATACGGTCAACTTGCATGCGGTTTCACAGCAAACAATACAGCACAGTACACTGTTACGAAAGAAACATTTCTAAGGTTGGGAATAACTTTTCAACTTTTCAAGGGAGGCCGATAAATTTATATCTAAATTAAAGCTTAGGTTCTCCCCTCTCGGAAAAAGACCATACTTTTGAATTTGGATAATGTCTTCATACCTTAAACGGCCTCCATGGACACTTACCCCCCTGTAAAATACGGTCAACTTGCATGCGGTTTCACAGCAAACAATACAGCACTGTACACTGTTACGAAAGAAACATTTCTAGGGTTGGGAATATCTTTAAAGTTTTTATGGGAGGCCGATAAATTGGTATCTAAATTAAAGCTTAGGTTCTCCTCTCGAAAAACAAAAAATCTTTGAATTTGGATAATGTCTTCATACCTTAAACGGCCTCCATGGACACTTACCACCCTGTAAAATACGGTCAACTTGCATGCGGTTTCACAGCAAACAATACAGCACTGTACACTGTTACGAAAGAAACATTTCTAGGGTTGGGAATAACTTTTAAAGTTTTCAAGGGAGGCCGATAATTTTATATCTAAATTAAAGCTTAGGTTCTCCCCTTTCAGAAAAAACACAAAATCTTTGAATTTGGATAATGTCTTCATACCTTAAACGGCCTCCATGGACACTTAGCCCCTGTGTAAATACGGTCAACTTGCATGCAGTTTCACAGCAAACAATACAGCACAGTACACTGTTACGAAAGAAACATTTCTAAGGTTGGGAATAACTTTTCAACTTTTCAAGGGAGGCCGATAAATTTATATCTAAATTAAAGCTTAGGTTCTCCCTCTCGGAAAACACCATACTTTTGAATTTGGATAATGTCTTCATACCTTAAACGGCCTCCATGGACACTTACCCCTGTAAAATACGGTCAACTTGCATGCGGTTTCACAGCAAACAATACAGCACTGTACACTGTTACGAAAGAAACATTTCTAAGGTTGGGAATAACTTTTCAACTTTTCAAGGGAGGCCGATAAATTTATATCTAAATTAAAGCTTAGGTTCTCCTCTCTCGGAAAAACACCATACTTTTGAATTTGGATAATGTCTTCATACCTTAAACGGCCTCCATGGACACTTAACCCCCTGTAAAATACGGTCAACTTGCATGCGGTTTCACAGCAAACAATACAGCACTGTACACTGTTACGAAAGAAACATTTCTAAGGTTGGGAATATCTTTTAAAGTTTTTAAGGGAGGCCGATAAATTTATATCTAAATCAAAGCTTAGGTTCTCCCCTCGGAAAACACAAAATCTTTTGAATTTGGATAATGTCTTCATACCTTAAACGGCCTCCATGGACACTTACCCCCCTGTAAAATACGGTCAACTTGCATGCGGTTTCACAGCAAACAATACAGCACTGTACACTGTTACGAAAGAAACATTTCTATGGTTGGGAATAACTTTTAAAGTTTTTAAGGAGGCTGATAAATTATATCTAAATTAAAGCTTAGGTTCTCCCCTCTCGGAAAAACACAAAATCTTTGAATTTGGATAATGTCTTCATACCTTAAACGGCCTCCATGGACACTTAGCCCGCTGTAAAATACGGTCAACTTGCATGCGGTTTCACAGCACACAATACAGCACAGTACACTGTTACGAAAGAAACATTTCTAAGGTTGGGAATAACTTTTCAACTTTTGAAGGGAGGCCGATAAATTTATATCTAAATTAAAGCTTAGGTTCTCCCCTCTCTGAAAAAGACCATACTTTTGAATTTGGATAATGTCTTCATACCTTAAACGGCCTCCATGGACACTTACCCCCCTGTAAAATACGGTCAACTTGCATGCGGTTTCACAGCAAACAATACAGCACTGTACACTGTTACGAAAGAAACATTTCTAAGGTTGGGAATAACTTTTCAACTTTTCAAGGGAGGCCGATAAATTTATATCTAAATTAAAGCTTAGGTTCTCCACTCTCGGAAAAAGACCATAATTTTGAATTTGGATAATGTCTTCATACCTTAAACGGCCTCCATGGACACTTACCCCCTGTAAAATACGGTCAACTTGCATGCGGTTTCACAGCAAACAATACAGCACTGTACACTGTTACGAAAGAAACATTTCTAGGGTTGGGAATATCTTTAAAGTTTTTAAGGAGGCCGATAAATTATATCTAAATTAAAGCTTAGGTTCTCCCCTCTCGGAAAAACACAAAATCTTTGAATTTGGATAAGGTCTTCATACCTTAAACGGCCTCCATGTACACTTACCCCACCTGTAAAATACGGTCAACTTGCATGCGGTTTCACAGCAAACAATACAGCACTGTACACTGTTACGAAAGAAACATTTCTAGGTTGGGAATAACTTTAAAGTTTTCAAGGGAGGCCGATAAAATTATATCTAAATTAATGCTTAGGTTCTCTCCTCTCTTTAAAACACAAAATCTTTGAATTTGGATAATGTCTTCATACCTTAAACGGCCTCCATGGACACTTAGCCCCCTGTAAAATACGGTCAACTTGCATGCGGTTTCACAGAACTATACAGCACAGTACACTGTTACGAAAGAAACATTTCTAAGGTTGGGAATAACTTTTTTAAATTTTCAAGGGAGGCCGATAAATTTATATCTAAATTAAAGCTTAGGTTCTCCTCTCGAAAAAGACCATACTTTTGAATTTTGATAATGTCTTCATACCTTAAACGGCCTCCATGGACACTTACCCCCCTGTAAAATACGGTCAACTTGCATGCGGTTTCACAGCAAACAATACAGCACTGTACACTGTTACGAAAGAAACATTTCTAGGGTTGGGAATATCTTTTAAAGTTTTTAAGAGAGGCAGATAAAATTGATATATAAATTAAAGCTTAGGTTCTACCCTCTCGGAAAATCACAAAATCTTTGAATTTGGATAATGTCTTCATACGTTAAACGGCCTCCATGGACACTTACCCCCCTGTAAAATACGGTCAACTTGCATGCGGTTTCACAGCACACAATACAGCACAGTACACTGTTACGAAAGAAACATTTCTAAGGTTGGGAATAACTTTTCAACTTTTCAAGGGAGGCCGATAAATTTATATCTAAATTAAAGCTTAGGTTCTCCTCTCGGAAAAAAGACCATAATTTTGAATTTGGATAATGTCTTCATACCTTAAACGGCCTCCATGGACACTTACCCCCCTGTAAAATACGGTCAACTTGCATGCGGTTTCACAGCAAACAATACAGCACTGTACACTGTTAGGAAAGAAACATTTCTAGGGTTGGGAATATCTTTTAAAGTTTTTAAGGGAGGCCGATAAATTGATATCTAAATTAAAGCTTAGGTTCTCCCCTCTCGGAAAAACACAAAATCTTTGAATTTGGATAATGTCTTCATACGTTAAACGGCCTCCATGGACACTTAGCCCCATGTAAAATACGGTCAACTTGCATGCGGTTTCACAGCAAACAATACAGCACAGTACACTGTTACGAAAGAAACATTTCTAAGGTTGGGAATAACTTTTCAACTTTTCAAGGGAGGCCGATAAATTTTTATCTAAATTAAAGCTTAGGTTCTCCCCTCTCGGAAAAACACCATACTTTTGAATTTGGATAATGTCTTCATACCTTAAACGGCCTCCATGGACACTTACCACCCTGTAAAATACGGTCAACTTGCATGCGGTTTCACAGCAAACAATACAGCACTGTACACTGTTACGAAAGAAACATTTCTAGGGTTGGGAATAACTTTTAAAGTTTTTAAGGGAGGCCGATAAAATTGGTAGCTAAATTAAAGATTAGGTTCTCCTCTCGAAAACACAAACTTTTGAATTTGGATAATGTCTTCATACCTTAAACGGCCTCCATGGACACTTACCACCCTGTAAAATACGGTCAACTTGCATGCGGTTTCACAGCAAACAATACAGCACAGTACACTGTTACGAAAGAAACATTTCTAAGGTTGGGAATAACTTTTCAACTTTTCAAGGGAGGCCGATAAATTTATATCTAAATTAAAGCTTAGGTTCTCCCCTCTCGGAAAAAGACCATACTTTTGAATTTGGATAATGTCTTCATACCTTAAACGGCCTCCATGGACACTTACCCCTGTAAAATACGGTCAACTTGCATGCGGTTTCACAGCAAACAATACAGCACTGTACACTGTTACGAAAGAAACATTTCTAGGGTTGGGAATAACTTTTAAAGTTTTCAAGGGAGGCTGATAAAATTGATATCTAAATTAAAGCTTAGGTTCTCCCCTCTCGGAAAAACACAAAATCTTTGAATTTGGATAATGTCTTCATACCTTAAACGGCCTCCATGGACACTTAGCCCCTGTAAAATACGGTCAACTTGCATGCGGTTTCACAGCAAACAATACAGCACAGTACACTGTTACGAAAGAAACATTTCTAAGGTTGGGAATAACTTTTCAACTTTTCAAGGGAGGCCGATAAATTTATATCTAAATTAAAGCTTAGGTTCTCCCCTCTCGGAAAAAAGACCATACTTTTGAATTTGGATAATGTCTTCATACCTTAAACGGCCTCCATGGACACTTACCCCCCTGTAAAATACGGTCAACTTGCATGCGGTTTCACAGCAAACAATACAGCACTGTACACTGTTACGAAAGAAACATTTCTAGGGTTGGGAATATCTTTTAAAGTTTTTAAGGGAGGCCGATAAAATTGATATCTAAATTAAAGCTTAGGTTCTCCTCTCGGAAAAACACAAAATCTTTGAATTTGGATAATGTCTTCATACCTTAAACGGCCTCCATGGACACTTAGCCTGCTGTAAAATACGGTCAACTTGCATGCGGTTTCACAGCACACAATACAGCACAGTACACTGTTACGAAAGAAACATTTCTAAGGTTGGGAATAACTTTTCAACTTTTCAAGGGAGGCCGATAAATTTATATCTATATTAAAGCTTAGGTTGTCCCCACTCGGAAAAAGACCATACTTTTGAATTTGGATAATGTCTTCATACCTTAAACGGCCTCCATGGACACTTAACCCCCTGTAAAATACGGTCAACTTGCATGCGGTTTCACAGCAAACAATACAGCACTGTACACTGTTACGAAAGAAACATTTCTAGGCTTGGGAATATCTTTTAAAGTTTTTAAGGAGGCCGATAAATTGATATCTAAATTAAAGCTTAGGTTCTCCTCTCGGAAAACACAAAATCTTTGAATTTGGATAATGTCTTCATACGTTAAACGGCCTCCATGCACACTTAGCCCCATGTAAAATACGGTCAACTTGCATGCGGTTTCACAGCAAACAATACAGCACAGTACACTGTTACGAAAGAAACATTTCTAAGGTTGGGAATAACTTTTCAACTTTTCAAGGAGGCCGATAAATTTATATCTAAATTAAAGCTTAGGTTCTCCTCTCGAAAAACACAAAATCTTTGAATTTGGATAATGTCTTCATACCTTAAACGGCCTCCATGGACACTTACCCCTGTAAAATACGGTCAACTTGCATGCGGTTTCACAGCACAACAATACAGCACAGTACACTGTTACGAAAGAAACATTTCTAAGGTTGGGAATAACTTTTCAACTTTTCAAGGGAGGCCGATAAATTTATATCTAAATTAAAGCTTAGGTTCTCCTCTCGGAAAACACCATACTTTTGAATTTGCATACTCTATTCACACCTTAAACGGCCTCGAAGGACTCACTACCTCCTGTAAAATACGGTCAACTTGCATGCGGTTTCACAGCAAACAATACAGCACTGTACACTGTTACGAAAGAAACATTTCTAGGTTGGGAATATCTTTTAAAGTTTTTAAGGGAGGCCGATAAATTTATATCTAAATTAAAGCTTAGGTTCTCCTCTCGAAAAACACAAAATCTTTGAATTTGGATAATGTCTTCATACCTTAAACGGCCTCCATGGACACTTAGCCCCTGTAAAATACGGTCAACTTGCATGCGGTTTCACAGCAAACAATACAGCACAGTACACTGTTACGAAAGAAACATTTCTAAGGTTGGGAATAACTTTTCAACTTTTCAAGGAGGCCGATAAATTATATCTAAATTAAAGCTTAGGTTCTCCTCTCGAAAACACAAAATCTTTGAATTTGGATAATGTCTTCATACCTTAAACGGCCTCCATGGACACTTACCCCTCTGTAAAATACGGTCAACTTGCATGCGGTTTCACAGCAAACAATACAGCACAGTACACTGTTACGAAAGAAACATTTCTAAGGTTGGGAATAACTTTTCAACTTTTCAAGGAGGCCGATAAATTATATCTAAATTAAAGCTTAGGTTCTCCCTCTCGAAAAAGACCATACTTTTGAATTTGGATAATGTCTTCATACCTTAAACGGCCTCCATGGACACTTACCCCCCTGTAAAATACGGTCAACTTGCATGCGGTTTCACAGCAAACAATACAGCACTGTACACTGTTACGAAAGAAACATTTCTAGGTTGGGAATATCTTTTAAAGTTTTTAAGGGAGGCCGATAAAATTTATATCTAAATTAAAGATTAGGTTCTCCCTCTCGGAAAACACAAAATCTTTTGAATTTGGATAATGTCTTCATACCTTAAACGGCCTCCATGGACACTTAGCCCCCTGTAAAATACGGTCAACTTGCATGCGGTTTCACAGCACACAATACAGCACAGTACACTGTTACGAAAGAAACATTTCTAAGGTTGGGAATAACTTTTCAACTTTTCAAGAGAGGCCGATAAATTTATATCTAAATTAAAGCTTAGGTTCTCCCCTCGGAAAAAGACCATACTTTTGAATTTGGATAATGTCTTCATACCTTAAACGGCCTCCATGGACACTTAGACCCCTGTAAAATACGGTCAACTTGCATGCGGTTTCACAGCAAACAATACAGCACTGTACACTGTTACGAAAGAAACATTTCTAGGATTGGGAATATCTTTAAAGTTTTTAAGGGAGGCCGATAAATTTATATCTAAATTAAAGCTTAGGTTCTCCCCTCTCGGAAAAACACAAAATCTTTGAATTTGGATAATGTCTTCATACCTTAAACGGCCTCCATGGACACTTAACCCCTGTAAAATACGGTCAACTTGCATGCGGTTTCACAGCAAACAATACAGCACTGTACACTGTTACGAAAGAAACATTTCTAAGGTTGGGAATAACTTTTCAACTTTTCAAGGGAGGCTGATAAATTGGTATCTAAATTAAAGCTTAGGTTCTCCTCCTCGAAAACACAAAATCTTTGAATTTGGTTATTTTCTTCATACCTTAACCGGCCTCCATGGACACTTAGCCCCTGTAAAATACGGTCAACTTGCATGCGGTTTCACAGCAAACAATACAGCACAGTACACTGTTACGAAAGAAACATTTCTAAGGTTGGGAATAACTTTTCAACTTTTCAAGGAGGCCGATAAATTTATATCTAAATTAAAGCTTAGGTTCTCCTCTCGGAAAAGACCATACTTTTGAATTTGGATAATGTCTTCATACCTTAAACGGCCTCCATGGACACTTACCCCCCTGTAAAATACGGTCAACTTGCATGCGGTTTCACAGCAAACAATACAGCACTGTACACTGTTACGAAAGAAACATTTCTAGGTTGGGAATATCTTTTAAGTTTTTAAGGAGGCCGATAAAATTGATATCTAAATTAAAGCTTAGGTTCTCCTCTCGAAAAACACAAAATCTTTGAATTTGATAATGTCTTCATACCTTAAACGGCCTCCATGGACACTTAGCCCCTGTAAAATACGGTCAACTTGCATGCGGTTTCACAGCACACAATACAGCACAGTACACTGTTACGAAAGAAACATTTCTAAGGTTGGGAATAACTTTTCAACTTTTCAAGGAGGCCGATAAATTTATATCTAAATTAAAGCTTAGGTTCTCCCTCTCGAAAACACCATACTTTTGAATTTGGATAATGTCTTCATACCTTAAACGGCCTCCATGGACACTTACCCCCCTGTAAAATACGGTCAACTTGCATGCGGTTTCACAGCAAACAATACAGCACTGTACACTGTTACGAAAGAAACATTTCTAGGGTTGGGAATATCTTTTAAAGTTTTTAAGGGAGGCAGATAAATTTGATATATAAATTGAAGCGTAGGTTCTCCCCTCTCGGAAAAACACAAAATCTTTGAATTTGGATAATGTCTTCATACCTTAAACGGCCTCCATGGACACTTAGCCCGCTGTAAAATACGGTCAACTTGCATGCGGTTTCACAGCACACAATACAGCACAGTACACTGTTACGAAAGAAACATTTCTAAGGTTGGGAATAACTTTTCAACTTTTCAAGGGAGGCCGATAAATTTATATCTAAATTAAAGCTTAGGTTCTCCCCACTCTTAAAAAGACCATACTTTTGAATTTGGATAATGTCTTCATACCTTAAACGGCCTCCATGGACACTTACCCCCCTGTAAAATACGGTCAACTTGCATGCGGTTTCACAGCAAACAATACAGCACTGTACACTGTTACGAAAGAAACATTTCTAGGGTTGGGAATATCTTTTAAAGTTTTTAAGGGAGGCCGATAAAATTATATCTAAATTAAAGCTTAGGTTCTCCCCTCTCGAAAAAACACCATACTTTTGAATTTGGATAATGTCTTCATACCTTAAACGGCCTCCATGGACACTTAACCCCCCTGTAAAATACGGTCGACTTGCATGCGCTTTCACAGCAAACAATACAGCACAGTACACTGTTACGAAAGAAACATTTCTAAGGTTGGGAATAACTTTTCAACTTTTCAAGGGAGGCCGAAAAATTATATCTAAATTAAAGCTTAGGTTCTCCTCTCGGAAAAGACCATACTTTTGAATTTGGATAATGTCTTCATACCTTAAACGGCCTCCATGGACACTTACCCCTGTAAAATACGGTCAACTTGCATGTGGTTTCACAGCTAACAATACAGCACTGTTCACTGTTACGAAAGAAACATTTCTAGGGTTGGGAATATCTTTTTTAGTTTTTAAGGGAGGCTGATTTAATTTATATCTAAATTAAAGCTTAGGTTCTCCCCTCTCGGAAAAACACAAAATCTTTGAATTTGGATAATGTCTTCATACCTTAAACGGCCTCCATGGACACTTAGCCCCTGTAAATACGGTCAACTTGCATGCGGTTTCACAGCAAACAATACAGCACTGTACACTTTTACGAAAGAAACATTTCTAAGGTTGGGAATAACTTTTCAACTTTTCAAGGAGGCCGATAAATTTATATCTAAATTAAAGCTTATGTTCTCCCCTCTCGGAAAAAGACCATACTTTTGAATTTGGATAATGTCTTCATACCTTAAACGGCCTCCATGGACACTTACCCCCTGTAAAATACGGTCAACTTGCATGCGGTTTCACAGCAAACAATACAGCACTGTACACTGTTACGAAAGAAACATTTCTAGTGTTGGGAATATCTTTTAAAGTTTTTAAGTGAGGCAGATAAAATTGATATCTAAATTAAAGCTTATGTTCTCCCCTCTCGGAAAAAGACCATACTTTTGAATTTGGATAATGTCTTCATACCTTAAACGGCCTCCATGGACACTTACCACCCTGTAAAATACGGTCAACTTGCATGCGGTTTCACAGCAAACAATACAGCACTGTACACTGTTACGAAAGAAACATTTCTAAGGTTGGGGAATAACTTTTCAAGTTTTTCA
Organism: Zoroaster sp. YZ-2022; assembly: GCA_029582265.1. Classification (NCBI taxonomy): domain Eukaryota; kingdom Metazoa; phylum Echinodermata; class Asteroidea; order Forcipulatida; family Zoroasteridae; genus Zoroaster; species Zoroaster sp. YZ-2022. The sequence goes on from CM055836.1 coordinate 18,966,847, forward strand.
AGGAGGCCGATAAATTTATATCTAAATTAAAGCTAGGTTCTCCCTCTCGGAAAAACACAAAATACTTTGAATTTGGATAATG
>CM055836.1:18967428-18991817 GCA_029582265.1 Zoroaster sp. YZ-2022
GGTTGGGAATAACTTTAAAGTTTTCAAGGAGGTCCGATAATTTTATATCTAAATTAAAGCTTAGGTTCTCCCCTTCAGAAAAAACAATACTTTTGAATTTGGATAATTATTTCGTACCTTAAACGGCCTCCATGGACACATAGACCTCTGTAAAATACGGTCAATTGCATGCGGTTTCACCGCAAACAATACAGCACTATACAGTGTTACAAAAAAACATTTCTATGGTTGGGAATAACTTTTAAAGTTTTCAAGGGAGGTCGATAATTTTATATCTAAATTAAAGCGTAGGTTCTCCCCTTTCAGAAAACCCAATACTTTTGAATTTGGATAATTATTTCGTACCTTAAACGGCCTCCATGGACACATAGCCCTCTGTAAAATACGGTCAACTTGCATGCGGTTTCACCGCAAACAATACAGCACTATACAGTGTTACAAAAAAACATTTCTATGGTTGGGAATAACTTTTAAAGTTTTCAAGGGAGGTCGATAATTTTATATCTAAATTAAAGCGTAGGTTCTACCCTTTCAGAAAAACCCAATACTTTTGAATTTGGATAATTATTTCGTACCTTAAACGGCCTCCATGGACACATAGCCCTCTGTAAAATACCGTCAACTTGCATGCGGTTTCACCGCAAACAATACAGCACTATACAGTGTTACAAAAAAACATTTCTATGGTTGGGAATAACTTTAAAGTTTTCAAGGGAGGTCGATAATTTTATATCTAAATTAAAGCGTAGGTTCTCACCTTTCAGAAAAACACCATACTTTTGAATTTGGATAATTATTTCGTACCTTAAACGGCCTCCATGGACACATAGCCCTCTGTAAAATACGGTCAACTTGCATGCGGTTTCACCGCAAACAATACAGCACTATACAGTGTTACAAAAAAACATTTCTATGGTTGGGAATAACTTTTAAAGTTTTCAATGGAGGTCGATAATTTTATATCTAAATTAAAGTTAGGTTCTCCCTTTCAGAAAACACCATACTTTTGAATTTGGATAATTATTTCGTACCTTAAACGGCCTCCATGGACACATAGCCCTCTGTAAAATACCGTCAACTTGCATGCGGTTTCACCGCAAACAATACAGCACTATACAGTGTTACAAAAAAACATTTCTATGGTTGGGAATAACTGTTCAAGTTTTCAAGGAGGTCGATAATTTTATATCTAACTTAAAGCGTAGGTTCTACACTTTCTGAATTACCCAATACTTTTGAATTTGGATAATTATTTCGTACCTTAAACGGCCTCCATGGACACATAGCCCTCTGTAAAATACGGTCAACTTGCATGCGGTTTCACCGCAAACAATACAGCACTATACAGTGTTACAAAACAAACATTTCTATGGTTGGGAATAACTTTTAAAGTTTTCAAGGGAGGTCGATAATTTTATATCTAAATTAAAGCGTAGGTTCTCCCCATTCAGAAAAACACCATACTTTTGAATTTGGATAATTATTTCGTACCTTAAACGGCCTCCATGGACACATAGCCCTCTGTAAAATACCGTCAACTTGCATGCGGTTTCACCGCAAACAATACAGCACTATACAGTGTTACAACAAAAAACATTTCTATGGTTGGGAATAACTTTTAAAGTTTTCAAGGGAGGCCGATAATTTTATATCTAAATTAAAGCGTAGGTTCTCCCCTTTCAGAAAACACCATACTTTTGAATTTGGATAATTATTTCGTACCTTAAACGGCCTCCATGGACACATAGCCCTCTGTAAAATACCGTCAACTTGCATGCGGTTTCACCGCAAACAATACAGCACTATACAGTGTTACAAAAACATTTCTATGGTTGGGAATAACTTTAAAGTTTTCAAGGGAGGTCGATAATTTTATATCTAAATTAAAGCGTAGGTTCTCCCTTTCAGAAAACACCATACTTTTGAATTTGGATAATTATTTCGTACCTTAAACGGCCTCCATGGACACATAGCCCTCTGTAAAATACCGTCAACTTGCATGCGGTTTCACCGCAAACAATACAGCACTATACAGTGTTACAAAAAAACATTTCTATGGTTGGGAATAACTTTTAAAGTTTTCAAGGAGGTCGATAATTTTATATCTAAATTAAAGCGTAGGTTCTCCCTTCAGAAAAACACCATACTTTTGAATTTGGATAATTATTTCGTACCTTAAACGGCCTCCATGGACACATAGCCCTCTTTAAAATATCGTCAACTTGCATGCGGTTTCACCGCAAACAATACAGCACTATACAGTGTTACAAAAAAACATTTCTATGGTTGGGAATAACTTTTAAAGTTTTCAAGGGAGGTCGATAATTTTATATCTAAATTAAAGCGTAGGTTCTCGCTATTCAGATCTAACACCATACTTTTGAATTTGGATAATTATTTCGTACCTTAAACGGCCTCCATGGACACATAGCCCTCTGTAAAATACCGTCAACTTGCATGCGGTTTCACCGCAAACAATACAGCACTATACAGTGTTACAAAAAACATTTCTATGGTTGGGAATAACTTTTAAAGTTTTCAAGGGAGGTCGATAATTTTATATCTAAATTAAAGCTTAGGTTCTTCCCTTTCAGAAAACCCAATACTTTTGAATTTGGATAATTATTTCGTACCTTAAACGGCCTCCATGGACACATAGCCCTCTGTAAAATACGGTCAACTTGCATGCGGTTTCACCGCAAACAATACAGCACTATACAGTGTTAGAAAAGAAACATTTCTATGGTTGGGAATAACTTAAAGTTTTCAAGGAGGCCGATAATTTTATATCTAAATTAAAGCGTAGGTTCTCCCTTTCAGAAAACACCATACTTTTGAATTTGGATAATTATTTCACCTTAAACGGCCTCCATGGACACATAGCCCTCAGTAAAATACGGTCAACTTGCATGCGGTTTCACCGCAAACAATACAGCACTATACAGTGTTACAAACAAAACATTTTCTATGGTTGGGAATAACTTTTAAAGTTTTCAAGGGAGGCCGATAATTTTATATCTAAATTAAAGCTTAGGTTCTCCCCTTTCAGAAAAACCCAATACTTTTGAATTTGGATAATTATTTCGTACCTTAAACGGCCTCCATGGACACATAGCCCTCTGTAAAATACTGTCAACTTGCATGCGGTTTCACCGCAAACAATACAGCACTATACAGTGTTACAAAAAAACATTTCTATGGTTGGGAATAACTTTTAAAGTTTTCAAGGGAGGTCGATAATTTTATATCTAAATTAAAGCGTAGGTTCTCCCCTTTCAGAAAAACACCATACTTTTGAATTTGGATAATTATTTCGTACCTTAAACGGCCTCCATGGACACATAGCCCTCTGTAAAATACCGTCAACTTGCATGCGGTTTCACCGCAAACAATACAGCACTATACAGTGTTACAAAAAAAACATTTCTATGGTTGGGAATAACTTTTAAAGTTTTCAAGGAGTGTCGATAATTTTATATCTAAATTAAAGCGTAGGTTCTCCTTTCAGAAAAACACCATACTTTTGAATTTGGATAATTATTTCGTACCTTAAACGGCCTCCATGGACACATAGCCCTCTGTAAAATACGGTCAACTTGCATGCGGTTTCACCGCAAACAATACAGCACTATACAGTGTTACAAAAAAACATTTCTATCGTTGGGAATAACTTTTAAAGTTTTTAAGTGAGGTCGATAATTTTATATCTAAATTAAAGCTTAGGTTCTCCCCTTTCAGAAAAACACCATACTTTTGAATTTGGATAATTATTTCGTACCTTAAACGGCCTCCATGGACACTTAGCCCTCTGTAAAATACTGTCAACTTGCATGCGGTTTCACCGCAAACAATACAGCACTATACAGTGTTACAAAAAAACATTTCTATGGTTGGGAATAACTTTTAAAGTTTTCAAGGTAGGCCGATAATTTTATATCTAAATTAAAGCGTAGGTTCTCACCTTCAGAAAAACCCAATACTTTTGAATTTGGATAATTATTTCGTACCTTAAACGGCCTCCATGGACACATAGCCCTCTGTAAAATACTGTCAACTTGCATGCGGTTTCACCGCAAACAATACAGCACTATACAGTGTTACAAAAAAACATTTCTATGGTTGGGAATAACTTTAAAGTTTTCAAGGGAGGTCGATAATTTTATATCTAAATTAAAGCTTAGGTTCTCCCCTTTCAGAAAAACACCATACTTTTGAATTTGGATAATTATTTCGTACCTTAAACGGCCTCCATGGACACATAGCCCTCTGTAAAATACCGTCAACTTGCATGCGGTTTCACCGCAAACAATACAGCACTATACAGTGTTACAAAAAAACATTTCTATTGTTGGGAATAACTTTAAAGTTTTCAAGGAGGTCGATAATTTTATATCTAAATTAAAGCGTAGGTTCTCCCCTTTCATAAAACCCAATACTTTTGAATTTGGATAATTATTTCGTACCTTAAACGGCCTCCATGGACACATAGCCCTCTGTAAAATACTGTCAACTTGCATGCGGTTTCACCGCAAACAATACAGCACTATACAGTGTTACAAAAACATTTCTATGGTTGGGAATAACTTTTAAAGTTTTCAAGGAGGTCGATAATTTTATATCTAAATTAAAGCGTATGTTCTCACCTTTCAGAAAACCCAATACTTTTGAATTATGATAATTATTTCGTACCTTAAACGGCCTCCATGGACACATAGCCCTCTGTAAAATACCGTCAACTTGCATGCGGTTTCACCGCAAACAATACAGCACTATACAGTGTTACAAAAAAACATTTATATGGTTGGCAATAACGTTAAAGTTTTCAAGGAGGCCGATAATTTTATATCTAAATTAAAGCTTTAGGTTCTCCCCTTTCAGAAAAACACCATACTTTTGAATTTGGATAATTATTTCGTACCTTAAACGGCCTCCATGGACACATAGCCCTCTGTAAAATACCGTCAACTTGCATGCGGTTTCACCGCAAACAATACAGCACTATACAGTGTTACAAAAAAACATTTCTATGGTTGGGAATAACTTTTAAAGTTTTCAAGGGAGGTCGATAATTTTATATCTAAATTAAAGCGTAGGTTCTCCCTTTCAGAAAAACCCAATACTTTTGAATTTGGATAATTATTTCGTACCTTAAACGGCCTCCATGGACACATAGCCCTCTGTAAAATACGGTCAACTTGCATGCGGTTTCACCGCAAACAATACAGCACTATACAGTGTTACAAAAAACATTTCTATGGTTGGGAATAACTTTTAAAGTTTTCAAGGGAGGTCGATAATTTTATATCTAAATTAAAGCTTAGGTTCTCCCCTTTCAGAAAAACACCATACTTTTGAATTTGGATAATTATTTCGTACCTTAAACGGCCTCCATGGACACATAGCCCTCTGTAAAATACCGTCAACTTGCATGCGGTTTCACCGCAAACAATACAGCACTATACAGTGTTACAAAAAAAAACATTGCTATGGTTGGGAATAACTTTTTAAAGTTTTCAAGGAGGTCGATAATTTTATATCTAAATTAAATCGTAGTTTCTCCCCTTTCAGAAAAACCCAATACTTTTGAATTTTGATAATTATTTCGTACCTTAAACGGCCTCCATGGACACATAGCCCTCTGTAAAATACGGTCAAATTGCATGCGGTTTCACCGCAAACAATACAGCACTATACAGTGTTACAAAAAAAACATTTCTATGGTTGGGAATAACTTTTAAAGTTTTCAAGGCGGGTCGATAATTTTATATCTAAATTAAAGCGTACCCTTTCAGAAAAACACCATACTTTTGAATTTGGATAATTATTTCGTACCTTAAACGGCCTCCATGGACACATAGCCCTCTGTAAAATACCGTCAACTTGCATGCGGTTTCACCGCAAACAATACAGCACTATACAGTGTTACAAAAAAACATTTCTATGGTTGGGAATAACTTTAAAGTTTTCAAGGAGGTCGATAATTTTATATCTACATTAAAGCTTAGGTTCTCCCCTTCAGAAAAACCCAATACTTTTGAATTTGGATAATTATTTCGTACCTTAAACGGCCTCCATGGACACATAGCCCTCTGTAAAATACGGTCAACTTGCATGCGGTTTCACCGCAAACAATACAGCACTATACAGTGTTACAAAAAAAACATTTCTATGGTTGGGAATAACTTTTAAAGTTTTCAAGGGAGGCCGATAATTTTATATCTAAATTAAAGCTTAGGTTCTCCCCTATCAGAAAACCCAATACTTTTGAATTTGGATAATTATTTCGTACCTTAAACGGCCTCCATGGACACATACCCACTCTGTAAAATACGGTCAACTTGCATGCGGTTTCACCGCAAACAATACAGCACTATACAGTGTTACAAAAAAAACATTTCTATGGTTGGGAATAACTTTTAAAGTTTTCAAGGGAGGTCGATAATTTTATATCTAAATTAAAGCTTAGGTTCTCCCCTTTCAGAAAAACACCATACTTTTGAATTTGGATAATTATTTCGTACCTTAAACGGCCTCCATGGACACATAGCCCTCTGTAAAATACGGTCAACTTGCATGCGGTTTCACCGCAAACAATACAGCACTATACAGTGTTACAAAAAACATTTCTATGGTTGGGAATAACTTTTAAAGTTTTCAAGGAGGTCGATAATTTTATATCTAAATTAAAGCGTAGGTTCTCACCTTTCAGAAAACCCAATACTTTTGAATTTGGATAATTATTTCTGTACCTTAAACGGCCTCCATGGACACATAGCCCTCTGTAAAATACTGTCAACTTGCATGCGGTTTCACCGCAAACAATACAGCACTATACAGTGTTACAAAAACATTTCTATGGTTGGGAATAACTTTAAAGTTTTCAAGGAGGTCGATAATTTTATATCTAAATTAAAGCGTAGGTTCTCCCTTCAGAAAAAACACCATACTTTTGAATTTGGATAATTATTTCGTACCTTAAACGGCCTCCATGGACACTTAGCCCTCTGTAAAATACGGTCAACTTGCATGCGGTTTCACCGCAAACAATACAGCACTATACTGTGTTACAAAAAAACATTTCTATGGTTGGGAATAACTTTTAAAGTTTTCAAGGGAGGTCGATAATTTATATCTAAATTAAAGCGTAGGTTCTCACCTTTCAGAAAAACCCAATACTTTTGAATTTGGATAATTATTTCGTACCTTAAACGGCCTCCATGGACACATAGCCCTCTGCAAAATACCGTCAACTTGCATGCGGTTTCACCGCAAACAATACAGCACTATACAGTGTTACAAAAAACATTTCTATTGTTGGGAATAACTTTTAAATTTTTCAAGGGAGGTCGATAATTTTATATCTAAATTAAAGCTTAGGTTCTCGCCTTTCAGAAAAACACCATACTTTTGAATTTGGATAATTATTTCGTACCTTAAACGGCCTCCATGGACACATAGCCCTGTGTAAAATACCGTCAACTTGCATGCGGTTTCACGGCAAACAATACAGCACTATACAGTGTTACAAAAAAAAACATTTCTATGGTTGGGAATAACTTTTAAAGTTTTCAAGGGAGGTCGATAATTTTATATCTAAATTAAAGCGTAGGATCTCCCCTTTCAGAAAAACACCATACTTTTGAATTTGGATAATTATTTCGTACCTTAAACGGCCTCCATGGACACATAGCCCTCTGTAAAATACCGTCAACTTGCATGCGGTTTCACCGCAAACAATACAGCACTATACAGTGTTACAAAAAAACATTTTTATTGTTGGGAATAACTTTTAAAGTTTTCAAGGGAGGCCGATAATTTTATATCTAAATTAAAGCTTAGGTTCTCCCCTTTCAGAAAACCCAATACTTTTGAATTTGGATAATTATTTCGTACCTTAAACGGCCTCCATGGACACATAGCCCTCTGTAAATACTGTCAACTTGCATGCGGTTTCACCGCAAACAATACAGCACTATACAGTGTTACCAAAAAAAACATTTCTATGGTTGGGAATAACTTTTAAAGTTTTCAAGGGAAGTCGATAATTTTATATCTAAATTAAAGCGTAGGTTCTCACCTTTCAGAAAACCCAATACTTTTGAATTTGGATAATTATTTCGTACCTTAAACGGCCTCCATGGACACATAGCCCTCTGTAAAATACCGTCAACTTGCATGCGGTTTCACCGCAAACAATACAGCACTATACAGTGTTACAAACAAAACATTTCTATGGTTGGGAATAACTTTTAAAGTTTTCAAGGGAGGTCGATAATTTTATATCTAAATTAAAGCGTAGGTTCTCCCCTTTCAGAAAAACACCATACTTTTGAATTTGGATAATTATTTCGTACCTTAAACGGCCTCCATGGACACATAGCCCTCTGTAAAATACCGTCAACTTGCATGCGGTTTCACCGCAAACAATACAGCACTATACAGTGTTACAAAAAAAACATTTCTATGGTTGGGAATAACTTTTAAAGTTTTCAAGGGAGGTCGATAATTTTATATCTAAATTAAAGCGTAGGTTCTCACCTTTCAGAAAAACCCAATACTTTTGAATTTGGATAATTATTTCGTACCTTAAACGGCCTCCATGGACACATAGCCCTCTGTAAAATACCGTCAACTTGCATGCGGTTTCACCGCAAACAATACAGCACTATACAGTGTTACAAACAAAAACATTTCTATGGTTGGGAATAACTTTTAAAGTTTTCAAGGAAGGTCGATAATTTTATATCTAAATTAAAGCGTAGGTTCTCACCTTTCAGAAAAACCCAATACTTTTGAATTTGGATAATTATTTCGTACCTTAAACGGCCTCCATGGACACATAGCCCTCTGTAAAATACCGTCAACTTGCATGCGGTTTCACCGCAAACAATACAGCACTATACAGTGTTACAAAAAAAACATTTCTATGGTTGGGAATAACTTTTAAAGTTTTCAAGGAAGTTCGATAATGTTATATCTAAATTAAAGCTTAGGTTCTCCCTTTCAGAAAAACACCATACTTTTGAATTTGGATAATTATTTCGTACCTTAAACGGCCTCCATGGACACATAGCCCTCTGTAAAATACTGTCAATTGCATGCGGTTTCACCGCAAACAATACAGCACTATACAGTGTTACAAAAAACATTTCTATGGTTGGGAATAACTTTAAAGTTTTCAAGGGAGGTCGATAATTTATATATCTAAATTAAAGCGTAGCTTCTCACCTTTCAGAAAACCCAATACTTTTGAATTTGGATAATTATTTCGTACCTTAAACGGCCTCCATGGACACATAGCCCTCTGTAAAATACCGTCAACTTGCATGCGGTTTCACCGCAAACAATACAGCACTATACAGTGTTACAAACAAAACATTTCTATGGTTGGGAATAACTTTAAAGTTTTCAAGGGAGGTCGATAATTTTATATCTAAATTAAAGCGTAGGTTCTCCCCTTTCAGAAAAACACCATACTTTTGAATTTGGATAATTATTTCGTACCTTAAACGGCCTCCATGGACACATAGCCCTCTGTAAATATCGTCAACTTGCATGCGGTTTCACCGCAAACAATACAGCACTATACAGTGTTACAAACAAAACATTTCTATGGTTGGGAATAACTTTTAAAGTTTTCAAGGCAGGTCGATAATTTTATATCTAAATTAAAGCGTAGGTTCTCCCCTTTCAGAAAAACCCAATACTTTTGAATTTGGATAATTATTTCGTACCTTAAACGGCCTCCATGGACACATAGCCCTCTGTAAAATACCGTCAACTTGCATGCGGTTTCACCGCAAACAATACAGCACTATACAGTGTTACAAACAAAACATTTCTATGGTTGGGAATAACTTTTAAAGTTTTCAAGGGAGGTCGATAATTTTATATCTAAATTAAAGCGTAGGTTCTCCCCTTTCAGAAAAACACCATACTTTTGAATTTGGATAATTATTTCGTACCTTAAACGGCCTCCATGGACACATAGCCCTCTGTAAAATACCGTCAACTTGCATGCGGTTTCACCGCAAACAATACAGCACTATACAGTGTTACAAACAAAACATTTCTATGGTTGGGAATAACTTTTAAAGTTTTCAAGGCAGGTCGATAATTTTATATCTAAATTAAAGCGTAGGTTCTCCCCTTTCAGAAAACACCATACTTTTGAATTTGGATAATTATTTCGTACCTTAAACGGCCTCCATGGACACATAGCCCTTTGTAAAATACCGTCAACTTGCATGCGGTTTCACCGCAAACAATACAGCACTATACAGTTTTACCAAAAAAAACATTTCTATGGTTGGGAATAACTTTTAAAGTTTTCAAGGGAGGTCGATAATTTTATATCTAAATTAAAGCGTAGGTTCTCACCTTTCAGAAAACCCAATACTTTTGAATTTGGATAATTATTTCACCTTAAACGGCCTCCATGGACACATAGCCCTCTGTAAAATACGGTTAAATGCATGCGGTTTCACCGCAAACAATACAGCACTATACAGTGTTACAAAAAAAACATTTCTATGGTTGGGAATAACTTTTAAAGTTTTAAAGGGAGGACGATAATTTTATATCTAAATTAAAGCTAAGGTTCTCCTTTCAGAAAAACACCATACTTTTGAATTTGGATAATTATTTCGTACCTTAAACGGCCTCCATGGACACATAGCCCTCTGTAAAATACCGTCAACTTGCATGCGGTTTCACCGCAAACAATACAGCACTATACAGTGTTACAAAAAAACACATTTCTATGGTTGGGAATAACTTTTAAAGTTTTCAAGGGAGGTCGATAATTTTATATCTAAATTAAAGCGTAGGTTCTCCCCTTTCAGAAAAACCCAATACTTTTGAATTTGGATAATTATTTCGTACCTTAAACGGCCTCCATGGACACATAGCCCTCTGTAAAATACGGTCAACTGCATGCGGTTTCACCGCAAACAATACAGCACTATACAGTGTTACAAAAAAACATTTCTATTGTTGGGAATAACTTTTAAAGTTTTCAATGGAGGCCGATAATTTGATATCTAAATTAAAGCTTAGGTTCTCCCCTTTCAGAAAACACCATACTTTTGAATTTGGATAATTATTTCGTACCTTAAACGGCCTCCATGGACACATAGCCCTCTGTAAAATACGGTCAACTTGCATGCGGTTTCACCGCAAACAATACAGCACTATACAGTGTTACACCAAAAACATTTCTATGGTTGGGAATAACTTTTAAAGTTTTCAAGGGAGGCCGATAATTTTATATCTAAATTAAAGCTTAGGTTCTCACCTTTCAGAAAAACCCAATACTTTTGAATTTGGATAATTATTTCGTACCTTAAACGGCCTCCATGGACACATAGCCCTCTGTAAAATACGGTCAACTTGCATGCGGTTTCACCGCAAACAATACAGCACTATACAGTGTTACAAAAAAACATTTCTATGGTTGGGAATAACTTTTAAAGTTTTCAAGGGAGGTCGATAATTTTATATCTAAATTAAAGCGTAGGTTCTCACCTTTCAGAAAAACCCAATACTTTTGAATTTGGATAATTATTTCGTACCTTAAACGGCCTCCATGGACACACAGCCCTCTGTAAAATACCGTCAACTTGGATGCGGTTTCACCGCAAACAATACAGCACTATACAGTGTTACAAAAAAAACATTTCTATGGTTGGGAATAACTTTTAAAGTTTTCAAGGGAGGCCGATAATTTTATATCTAAATTAAAGCTTAGGTTCTCCCCTTTCAGAAAAACACCATACTTTTGAATTTGGATAATTATTTCGTACCTTAAACGGCCTCCATGGACACATAGCCCTCTGTAAAATACCGTCAACTTGCATGCGGTTTCACCGCAAACAATACAGCACTATACAGTGTTACAAAAAAATACATTTCTATGGTTGGGAATAACTTTTAAAGTTTTCAAGGGAGGTCGATAATTTTATATCTAAATTAAAGCGTAGGTTCTCACCTTTCAGAAAAACCCAATACTTTTGAATTTGGATAATTATTTCGTACCTTAAACGGCCTCCATGGACACACAGCCCTCTGTAAAATACGGTCAAATTGGATGCGGTTTCACCGCAAACAATACAGCACTATACAGTGTTACAAAAAAAAACATTTCTATGTTTGGGAATAACTTTTTAAGTTTTCAAGGCAGGCCGATAATTTTATATCTAAATTAAAGCTTAGGTTCTCACCTTTCAGAAAAACACCATACTTTTGAATTTGGATAATTATTTCGTACCTTAAACGGCCTCCATGGACACATAGCCCTCTGTAAAATACGGTCAACTTGCATGCGGTTTCACCGCAAACAATACAGCACTATACAGTGTTACAAAAAAAAACATTTCTATGGTTGGGAATAACTTTTAAAGTTTTCAAGGGAGGTCGATAATTTTATATCTAAATTAAAGCTTAGGTTCTCCCCTTTCAGAAAAACCCAATACTTTTGAATTTGGATAATTATTTCGTACCTTAAACGGCCTCCATGGACACATAGCCCTCTGTAAAATACCGTCAACTTGCATGCGGTTTCACCGCAAACAATACAGCACTATACAGTGTTACAAAAAACATTTCTATGGTTGGGAATAACTTTAAAGTTTTCAAGGAGGTCGATAATTTTATATCTAAATTAAAGCGTTAGGTTCTCCCTTTCAGAAAACCCATTACTTTTGAATTTGGATAATTATTTCGTACCTTAAACGGCCTCCATGGACACACAGCCCTCTGTAAAATACGGTCAACTTGCATGCGGTTTCACCGCAAACAATACAGCACTATACAGTGTTACAAAAAAACATTTCTGTTGTTGGGAATAACTTTAAAGTTTTCAAGGGAGGTCGATAATTTTATATCTAAATTAAAGCTTAGGTTCTACCATTTCAGAAAAACACCATACTTTTGAATTTGGATAATTATTTCGTACCTTAAACGGCCTCCATGGACACATAGCCCTCTGTAAAATACTGTCAACTTGCATGCGGTTTCACCGCAAACAATACAGCACTATACAGTGTTACAAAAAAAACATTTCTATGGTTGGGAATAACTTTTAAAGTTTTCAAGGGAGGTCGATAATTTTATATCTAAATTAAAGCGTACTTTTGAATTTGGATAATTATTTCGTACCTTAAACGGCCTCCATGGACACATAGCCCTCTGTAAAATACCGTCAACTTGCATGCGGTTTCACCGCAAACAATACAGCACTATACAGTGTTACAAAAAACATTTCTATGGTTGGGAATAACTTTTAAAGTTTTCAAGGGAGGTCGATAATTTTATATCTAAATTAAAGCGTAGGTTCTCACCTTCAGAAAACCCAATACTTTTGAATTTGGATAATTATTTCGTACCTTAAACGGCCTCCATGGACACATAGCCTCTCTGTAAAATACTGTCAACTTGCATGCGGTTTCACCGCAAACAATACAGCACTATACAGTGTTACAAAAAACATTTCTATGGTTGGGAATAACTTTAAAGTTTTCAAGGGAGGCCGATAATTTTATATCTAAATTAAAGCTTAGGTTCTCCCTTTCAGAAAACACCATACTTTTGAATTTGGATAATTATTTCGCACCTTAAACGGCCTCCATGGACACATAGCCCTCTGTAAAATACTGTCAACTTGCATGCGGTTTCACCGCAAACAATACAGCACTATACAGTGTTACAAAAATACATTTCTATGGTTGGGAATAACTTTAAAGTTTTCAAGGAGGTCGATAATTTTATATCTAAATTAAAGCGTAGGTTCTCACCTTCAGAAAACACCATACTTTTGAATTTGGATAATTATTTCGTACCTTAAACGGCCTCCATGGACACATAGCCTCTCTGTAAAATACTGTCAATTTGCATGCGGTTTCACCGCAAACAATACAGCACTATACAGTGTTACAAAAAAACATTTCTAGTTGGGGAATAACTTTTAAAGTTTTCAAGGAGGTCGATAATTTTATATCTAAATTAAAGCGTAGGTTCTCCCCTTTCAGAAAAACACCATACTTTTGAATTTGGATAATTATTTCGTACCTTAAACGGCCTCCATGCCTCTGTAAAATACCGTCAATTGCATGCGGTTTCACCGCAAACAATACAGCACTATACAGTGTTACAAAAAACCCATTTCTATGGTTGGGAATAACTTTTAAAGTTTTCGAGGGAGGCCGATAATTGTATATCTAAATTAAAGCGTAGGTTCTCACCTTCAGAAAACCAATACTTTTGAATTTGGATAATTATTTCACCTTAAACGGCCTCCATGGACACATAGCCCTCTGTAAAATACTGTCAACTTGCATGCGGTTTCACCGCAAACAATACAGCACTATACAGTGTTACAAAAAAACATTTCTATGGTTGGGAATAACTTTAAAGTTTTCAAGGAGGCCGATAATTTTATATCTAAATTAAAGCTTAGGTTCTCCCCATTCAGAAAACCCAATACTTTTGAATTTGGATAATTATTTCGTACCTTAAACGGCCTCCATGGACACATAGCCCTCTGTAAAATACGGTCAACTTGCATGCGGTTTCACCGCAAACAATACAGCACTATACAGTGTTACAAAAAACATTTCTATGGTTGGGAATAACTTTTAAAGTTTTCAAGGGAGGTCGATAATTTTATATCTAAATTAAAGCGTAGGTTCTCCCTTTCAGAAAACACCATACTTTTGAATTTGGATAATTATTTCGTACCTTAAACGGCCTCCATGGACACATAGCCTCTCTGTAAAATACTGTCAACTTGCATGCGGTTTCACCGCAAACAATACAGCACTATACAGTGTTACAAAAACATTTCTATGGTTGGGAATAACTTTAAAGTTTTCAAGGGAGGTCGATAATTTTATATCTAAATTAAAGCGTAGGTTCTCCCCTTTCAGAAAAACACCATACTTTTGAATTTGGATAATTATTTCGTACCTTAAACGACCTCCATGGACACATAGCCCTCTGTAAAATACCGTCAACTTGTATGCGGTTTCACCGCAAACAATACAGCACTATACAGTGTTACAAAAAAACATTTCTATGGTTGGGAATAACTTTTAAAGTTTTCAAGGGAGGCCGATAATTTTATATCTAAATTAAAGCTTAGGTTCTCCCCTTTCAGAAAACCCAATACTTTTGAATTTGGATAATTATTTCGTACCTTAAACGGCCTCCATGGACACATAGCCCTCTGTAAAATACCGTCAACTTGCATGCGGTTTCACCGCAAACAATACAGCACTATACAGTGTTACACAAAAAAAACAGTTCTATGGTTGGGAATAACTTTAAAAGTTTTCAAGGGAGGTCGATAATTTTATATCTAAATTAAAGCGTAGGTTCTCACCTTTCAGAAAAACCCAATACTTTTGAATTTGGATAATTATTTCGTACCTTAAACGGCCTCCATGGACACATAGCCTCTGTAAATACTGTCAACTGGCATGCGGTTTCACCGCAAACAATACAGCACTATACCGTGTTACAAACAACACTTTTCTATGGTTGGGAATAACTTTTAAAGTTTTCAAGGGAGGTCGATAATTTTATATCTAAATTAAATCGTAGGTTCTCCCTTTCAGAAAAACCCAATACTTTTGAATTTGGATAATTATTTCGTACCTTAAACGGCCTCCATGGACACATAGCCCTCTGTAAAATACCGTCAACTTGCATGCGGTTTCACCGCAAACAATACAGCACTATACAGTGTTACAAAAAACAATTATTGTTGGGAATAACTTTTAAAGTTTTCATGGGAGGCCGATAATTTTATATCTAAATTAAATCGTAGGTTCTCCCCTTTCAGAAGAAACCCATACTTTTGAATTTGGATAATTATTTCGTACCTTAAACGGCGTCCATGGACACATAGCCCTCTTTAAAATACCGTCAACTTGCATGCGGTTTCACCGCAAACAATACAGCACTATTCAGTGTTACAAAAAAAAACATTTCTATGGTTGGGAATAACTTTAAAGTTTTCAAGGGAGGTCGATAATTTTATATCTAAATTAAAGCGTAGGTTCTCCCTTCAGAAAAACACCATACTTTTGAATTTGGATAATTATTTCGTACCTTAAACGGCCTCCATGGACACATAGCCCTCTGTAAAATACTGTCAACTTGCATGCGGTTTCACCGCAAACAATACAGCACTATACAGTGTTACAAAAACATTTCTATGGTTGGGAATAACTTTTAAAGTTTTCAAGGAGGCCGATAATTTTATATCTAAATTAAAGCTTAGGTTCTCCCTTCAGAAAAACACCATACTTTTGAATTTGGATAATTATTTCGTACCTTAAACGGCCTCCATGGACACATAGCCCTCTGTAAAATACGCTCAACTTGCATGCGGTTTCACCGCAAACAATACAGCACTATACAGTGTTACAAAAAACATTTCTATGGTTGGGAATAACTTTAAAGTTTTCAAGGGAGGTCGATAATTTTATATCTAAATTAAAGCGTAGGTTCTCCCCTTTCAGAAAAACACCATACTTTTGAATTTTGGATAATTATTTCGTACCTTAAACGGCCTCCATGGACACATAGCCCTCTGTAAAATACGGTCAACTTGCATGCGGTTTCACCGCAAACAATACAGCACTATACAGTGTTACAAAAAAACATTTCTATGGTTGGGAATAACTTTTAAAGTTTTCAAGGGAGGTCGATAATTGTATATCTAAATTAAAGCGTAGGTTCTCACCTTTCAGAAAAACCCAATACTTTTGAATTTGGATAATTATTTCGTACCTTAAACGGCCTCCATGGACACATAGCCCTCTGTAAAATACGGTCAACTTGCATGCGGTTTCACCGCAAACAATACAGCACTATACAGTGTTACAAAAAAAACATTTCTATGGTTGGGAATAACTTTAAAGTTTTCAAGGGAGGTCGATAATTTTATATCTAAATTAAAGCTTAGGTTCTCCCCTTTCAGAAAAACACCATACTTTTGAATTTGGATAATTATTTCGTACCTTAAACGGCCTCCATGGACACATAGCCCTCTGTAAAATACCGTCAACTTGCATGCGGTTTCACCGCAAACAATACAGCACTATACAGTGTTACAAAACAACATTTCTATGGTTGGGAATAACTTTTAAAGTTTTCAAGGGAGGCCGATAATTTTATATCTAAATTAAAGCTTAGGTTCTCCCCTTTCAGAAAAACCCAATACTTTTGAATTTGGATAATTATTTCGTACCTTAAACGGCCTCCATGGACACATAGCCCTCTGTAAAATACTGTCAACTTGCATGCGGTTTCACCGCAAACAATACAGCACTATACAGTGTTACAAAAAAACATTTCTATGGTTGGGAATAACTTTTAAAGTTTTCAAGGAGGTCGATAATTTATATATCTAAATTAAAGCGTAGGTTCTCACCTTTCAGAAAAACCCAATACTTTTGAATTTGGATAATTATTTCGTACCTTAAACGGCCTCCATGGACACACAGCCCTCTGTAAAATACGGTCAACTTGCATGCGGTTTCACCGCAAACAATACAGCACTATACAGTGTTACAAAAAAACATTTCTATGGTTGGGAATAACTTTTAAAGTTTTCAAGGGAGGCCGATAATTTTATATCTAAATTAAAGCTTAGGTTCTCCCCTTTCAGAAAAACACCAATAATTTTGAATTTGGATAATTATTTCGTACCTTAAACGGCCTCCATGGACACATAGCCCTCTGTGTTTCACCGCAAACAATACAGCACTATACAGTGTTAAAAAAAAACATTTCTATGGTTGGGAATAACTTTTAAAGTTTTCAAGGAGGTCGATAATTTTATATCTAAATTAAAGCGTAGGTTCTCCCTTTCAGAAAAACACCATACTTTTGAATTTGGATAATTATTTCGTACCTTAAACGGCCTCCATGGACACATAGCCCTCTGTAAAATACGGTCAACTTGCATGCGGTTTCACCGCAAACAATACAGCACTATACAGTGTTACAAAAAAAACATTTCTATGGTTGGGAATAACTTTTAAAGTTTTCAAGGGAGGTCGATAATTTTATATCTAAATTAAAGCTTAGGTTCTCCCCTTCAGAAAAACACCATACTTTTGAATTTGGATAATTATTTCGTACCTTAAACGGCCTCCATGGACACATAGCCCTCTGTAAAATACCGTCAACTTGCATGCGGTTTCACCGCAAACAATACAGCACTATACAGTGTTACAAAAAACATTTCTATTGTTGGGAATAACTTTTAAAGTTTTCAAGGAGGTCGATAATTTTATATCTAAATTAAAGCGTAGGTTCTCACCTTCAGAAAACACCATACTTTTGAATTTGGATAATTATTTCGTACCTTAAACGGCCTCCATGGACACATAGCCCTCTGTAAAATACGGTCAACTTGCATGCGGTTTCACCGCAAACAATACAGCACTATACAGTGTTACAAAAAAACATTTCTATTGTTGGGAATAACTTTTAAAGTTTTCAAGGGAGGTCGATAATTTTATATCTAAATTAAAGCTTAGGTTCCCCCTTTCAGAAAAACCCAATACTTTTGAATTTGGATAATTATTTCGTACCTTAAACGGCCTCCATGGACACATAGCCCTCTGTAAAATACCGTCAACTTGCATGCGGTTTCACCGCAAACAATACAGCACTATACAGTGTTACAAACAAAAACATTTCTATGGTTGGGAATAACTTTTAAAGTTTTCAAGGGAGGTCGATAATTTTATATCTAAATTAAATCGTAGGTTCTCCCCTTTCAGAAAAACACCATACTTTTGAATTTGGATAATTATTTCGTACCTTAAACGGCCTCCATGGACACATAGCCCTCTGTAAAATACCGTCAACTTGCATGCGGTTTCACCGCAAACAATACAGCACTATACAGTGTTCCGAAAAAACATTTCTATGGTTGGGAATAACTTTTTAAGTTTTCAAGGGAGGTCGATAATTTTATATCTAAATTAAAGCTTAGGTTCTCCCCTTTCAGAAAAACACCATACTTTTGAATTTGGATAATTATTTCGTACCTTAAACGGCCTCCATGGACACATAGCCCTCTGTAAAATACCGTCAACTTGCATGCGTTTTCACCGCAAACAATACAGCACTATACAGTGTTACAAAAAAAACATTTCTATGGTTGGGAATAACTTTAAAGTTTTCAAGGGAGGTCGATAATTTATATCTAAATTAAAGCTTAGGTTCTCCCTTTCAGAAAAACACCATACTTTTGAATTTGGATAATTATTTCGTACCTTAAACGGCCTCCATGGACACATAGCCCTCTGTAAAATACTGTCAACTTATGCGGTTTCACCGCAAACAATACAGCACTATACAGTGTTACAAAAAAAACATTTCTATGGTTGGGAATAACTTTTAAAGTTTTCAAGGGAGGTCGATAATTTTATATCTAAATTAAAGCGTAGGTTCTCACCTTTCAGAAAAACCCAATACTT
Organism: Zoroaster sp. YZ-2022; assembly: GCA_029582265.1. Classification (NCBI taxonomy): domain Eukaryota; kingdom Metazoa; phylum Echinodermata; class Asteroidea; order Forcipulatida; family Zoroasteridae; genus Zoroaster; species Zoroaster sp. YZ-2022. Next base: position 18,986,928 of record CM055836.1, read on the forward strand.
TTGAATTTGGATAATTATTTCGTACCTTAAACGGCCTCCATGGACACATAGCCCTCTGTAAAATACGGTCAACTTGCATGCGGTTTCACCGCAAACAATACAGCACTATACAGTGTTACAAAAAACAATTATTGTTGGGAATAACTTTTAAAGTTTTCATGGGAGGCCGATAATTTTATATCTAAATTAAAGCTTAGGATCTCCCCTTTCAGAAAAACACCATACTTTTGAATTTGGATAATTATTTCGTACCTTAAACGGCCTCCATGGACACATAGCCCTCTGTAAAATACCGTCAACTTGCATGCGGTTTCACCGCAAACAATACAGCACTATACAGTGTTACAAAAAAACATTTCTATGGTTGGGAATAACTTTTAAAGTTTTCAAGGGAGGTCGATAATTTTATATCTAAATTAAAGCGTAGGTTCTCACCTTTCAGAAAAAACCAATACTTTTGAATTTGGATAATTATTTCGTACCTTAAACGGCCTCCATGGACACATAGCCCTCTGTAAAATACCGTCAACTTGCATGCGGTTTCACCGCAAACAATACAGCACTATACAGTGTTACAAAAAACATTTCTATTGTTGGGAATAACTTTAAAGTTTTCAAGGGAGGTCGATAATTTTATATCTAAATTAAAGCTTAGGTTCTCCCCTTCAGAAAACCCAATACTTTTGAATTTGGATAATTATTTCGTACCTTAAACGGCCTCCATGGACACATAGCCCTCTGTAAAATACTGTCAACTTGCATGCGGTTTCACCGCAAACAATACAGCACTATACAGTGTTACAAAAAAACATTTCTATGGTTGGGAATAACTTTTAAAGTTTTCAAGGAGGTCGATAATTTTATATCTAAATTAAAGCTTAGGTTCTCCCTTTCAGAAAACACCATACTTTTGAATTTGGATAATTATTGTACCTTAAACGGCCTCCATGGACACATAGCCCTCTGTAAAATACCGTCAACTTGCATGCGGTTTCACCGCAAACAATACAGCACTATACAGTGTTACAAACAAAAAAACATTTCTATGGTTGGGAATAACTTTTAAAGTTTTCAAGGGAGGTCGATAATTTTATATCTAAATTAAAGCGTAGGTTCTCACCTTGCAGAAAAACACCATACTTTTGAATTTGGATAATTATTTCGTACCTTAAACGGCCTCCATGGACACATAGCCCTCTGTAAAATACGGTCAACTTGCATGCGGTTTCACCGCAAACAATACAGCACTATACAGTGTTACAAAAAAACATTTCTATGGTTGGGAATAACTTTAAAGTTTTCAATGGAGGTCGATAATTTTATATCTAAATTAAAGGTTAGGTTCTCAGCTTTCAGAACAACAGCAGACTTTTGAATTTGGATAATTATTTCGTACCTTAAACGGCCTCCATGGACACATAGCCCTCTGTAAAATGCTGTCAACTTGCATGCGGTTTCACCGCAAACAATACAGCACTATGCATTGTTACAAAAAACATTTCTATGGTTGGGAATAACTTTAAAGTTTTCAAGGGAGGTCGATAATTTTATATCTAAATTAAAGCGTAGGTTCTCCCCTTTCAGAAAAACCCAATACTTTTGAGTTTGGATAATTATTTCGTACCTTAAACGGCCTCCATGGACACATAGCCCTCTGTAAAATACCGTCAACTTGCATGCGGTTTCACCGCAAACAATACAGCACTATACAGTGTTACAAAAAAATTTATGGTTGGGAATAACTTTAAAGTTTTCAAGGGAGGTCGATAATTTATATATCTAAATTAAAGCGTTAGGTTCTCCCTTTCAGAAAAACACCATACTTTTGAATTTGGATAATTATTTCGTACCTTAAACGGCCTCCATGGACACATAGCCCTCTGTAAAATACCGTCAACTTGCATGCGGTTTCACCGCAAACAATACAGCACTATACAGTGTTACAAAAAACATTTCTATGGTTGGGAATAACTTTTAAAGTTTTCAAGGGAGGTCGATAATTTTATATCTAAATTAAAGCGTAGGTTCTCACCTTTCAGAAAAACCCAATACTTTTGAATTTGGATAATTATTTCGTACCTTAAACGGCCTCCATGGACACATAGCCCTCTGTAAAATACGGTCAACTTGCATGCGGTTTCACCGCAAACAATACAGCACTATACAGTGTTACAAAAAAACATTTCTATGGTTGGGAATAACTTTTAAAGTTTTCAAGGGAGGTCGATAATTTTATATCTAAATTAAAGCGTAGGTTCTCACCTTTCAGAAAACCCAATACTTTTGAATTTGGATAATTATTTCGTACCTTAAACGGCCTCCATGGACACATAGCCCTCTGTAAAATACCGTCAACTTGCATGCGGTTTCACCGCAAACAATACAGCACTATACAGTGTTACAAAAAAAAAACATTTCTATGGTTGGGAATAACTTTTAAGTTTTCAAGGGAGGCCGATAATGTTATATCTAAATTAAAGCTTAGGTTCTCCCCTTTCAGACAAACCCAATACTTTTGAATTTGGATAATTATTTCGTACCTAAAACGGCCTCCATGGACACATAGCCCTCTGTAAAATACTGTCAACTTGCATGCGGTTTCACAGCAAACAATACAGCACTATACAGTGTTACAAAAAAACATTTCTATGGTTGGGAATAACTTTAAAGTTTTCAAGGAGGTCGATAATTTTATATCTAAATTAAAGCTAGGTTCTCACCTTTCAGAAAAACACCAATACTTTTGAATTTGGATAATTATTTCGCACCTTAAACGGCCTCCATGGACACATAGCCCTCTGTAAAATACGGTCAACTTGCATGCGGTTTCACCGCAAACAATACAGCACTATACAGTGTTACAAAAAAAACATTTCTATGGTTGGGAATAACTTTTAAAGTTTTCAAGGGAGGTCGATAATTTTATATCTAAATTAAAGCGTAGGTTCTCACCTTGCAGAAAAACCCAATACCTTTGAATTTGGATAATTATTTCGTACCTTAAACGGCCTCCATGGACACATAGCCCTCTGTAAAATACGGTCAACTTGCATGCGGTTTCACCGCAAACAATACAGCACTATACAGTGTTACAAAAAAAAACATTTCTATGGTTGGGAATAACTTTTAAAGTTTTCAATGGAGGTCGATAATTTTATATCTAAATTAAAGCGTAGGTTCTCCCCTTTCAGAAAAACACCATACTTTTGAATTTGGATAATTATTTCGTACCTTAAACGGCCTCCATGGACACATAGCCCTCTGTAAAATACCGTCAACTTGCATGCGGTTTCACCGCAAACAAAACAGCACTATACAGTGTTACAAAAAAAACATTTCTATGGTTGGGAATAACTTTTAAAGTTTTCAAGGGAGGTCGATAATTTTATATCTAAATTAAAGCGTTGGTTCTCACCTTTCAGAAAAACCCAGTACTTTTGAATTTGGATAATTATTTCGTACCTTAAACGGCCTCCATGGACACACAGCCCTCTGTAAAATACGGTCAACTTGCATGCGGTTTCACCGCAAACAATACAGCACTATACTGTGTTACAAAAAACAATTATTGTTGGGAATAACTTTTAAAGTTTTCAAGGGAGGTCGATAATTTTATATCTAAATTAAAGCTTAGGTTCTCACCTTTCAGAAAAACCCAGTACTTTTGCATTTGGATAATTATTTCGTACCTTAAACGGCCTCCATGGACACACAGCCCTCTGTAAAATACCGTCAACTTGGATGCTGTTTCACCGCAAACAATACAGCACTATACAGTGTTATAAAAAAAACATTTCTATGGTTGGGAATATCTTTTAAAGTTTTCAAGGGAGGCCGATAATTTTATATCTAAATTAAAGCGTAGGTTCTCCCCTTTCAGAAAAACACCATACTTTTGAATTTGGATAATTATTTGCACCTTAAACGGCCTCCATGGACACATAGCCCTCTGTAAAATACTGTCAACTTGCATGCGGTTTCACCGCAAACAATACAGCACTATACAGTGTTACAAAAAACATTTCTATGGTTGGGAATAACTTAAAAAGTTTTCAACGGAGGTCGATAATTTTATATCTAAATTAAATCGTAGGTTCTCCCCTTTCAGAAAAACACCATACTTTTGAATTTGGATAATTATTTCGTACCTTAAACGGCCTCCATGGACACATAGCCCTCTGTAAAATACCGTCAACTTGCATGCGGTTTCACCGCAAACAATACAGCACTATACAGTGTTACAAAAAACATTTCTATGGTTGGGAATAACTTTTAAAGTTTTCAAGGAGGTCGATAATTTTATATCTAAATTAAAGCGTAGGTTCTCACCTTCAGAAAACCCAATACTTTTGAATTTGGATAATTATTTCGTACCTTAAACGGCCTCCATGGACACATAGCCCTCTGTAAAATACTGTCAATTTGCATGCGGTTTCACCGCAAACAATACAGCACTATACAGTGTTACAAAAACATTTCTATGGTTGGGAATAACTTTAAAGTTTTCAAGGGAGGTGATAATTTTATATCTAAATTAAAGCGTAGGTTCTCCCCTTTCAGAAAAACACCATACTTTTGAATTTGGATAATTATTTCGTACCTTAAACGGCCTCCATGGACACATAGCCCTCTGTAAAATACCGTCAACTTGCATGCGGTTTCACCGCAAACAATACAGCACTATACAGTGTTACAAAAAACAAATTTCTATGATTGGGAATAACTTTTAAAGTTTTCAAGGGAGGTCGATAATTTTATATCTAAATTAAATCGTAGGTTCTCCCCTTTCAGAAAAACACCATAGTTTTGAATTTGGATAATTATTTCGTACCTTAACGGCCTCCATGGACACATAGCCTCTGTAAAATACTGTCAATTGCATGGGTTTCA
>CM055836.1:18992317-19015400 GCA_029582265.1 Zoroaster sp. YZ-2022
TAGCCTCTGCAAAATGTCAACTTGCATGTGGTTTCACCTGCAAACAATACAGCACTATACAGTGTTACAAAAAACATTTCTATGGTTGGGAATAACTTTAAAGTTTTCAAGGGAGCGATAATTTTATATCTAAATTAAAGCTTAGGTTCTCCCCTTTCAGAAAACACCATACTTTTGAATTTGGATAATTTTTTCGTACCCAAACGGCCTCCATGGACACTTAGCCTCTGTAAAATACTGTCAATCTTGCATGCGGTTTCACCGCAAACAATACAGCACTATACAGTGTTACAAAAAACATTTCTATGGTTGGGAATAACTTTAAAGTTTTCAAGGAGGCCGATAATTTTATATCTAAATTAAAGCTTAGGTTCTCCTTTCAGAAAAACACCATACTTTTGAATTTGGAATTTTTTTTCGTACCTTAAACGGCCTCCATGGACACTTAGCCCTCTGTAAAATACCGTCAACTTCCATGCGGTTTCACCGCAAACAATACAGCACTATACAGTGTTACACAAAAAACATTTCTATGGTTGGGAATAACTTTTAAAGTTTTCAAGGGAGGCCGATAATTTTATATCTAAATTAAAGCTTAGGTTCTCCCTTTCAGAAAAACACCATACTTTTGAATTTGGATAATTTTTCGTACCTTAAACGGCCTCCATGGACACTTAGCCCTCTGTAAAATACTGTCAACTTGCATGCGGTTTCACCGCAAACAATACAGCACTATACAGTGTTACAAAAACATTTCTATGGTTGGGAATAACTTTAAAGTTTTCAAGGAGGCCGATAATTTTATATCTAAATTAAAGCTTAGGTTCTTCCCTTTCAGAAAAACACCATACTTTTGAATTTGGAAAATTATTTCGTACCTTAAACGGCCTCCATGGACACTTAGCCCTCTGTAAAATACCGTCAACTTGCATGCGGTTTCACCGCAAACAATACAGCACTATACAGTGTTACAAAAAAACATTTCTATGGTTGGGAATAACTTTAAAGTTTTCAAAGGAGGCTGATAATTTTATATCTAAATTAAAGCTTAGGTTCTCCCTTCAGAAAAACACCATACTTTTGAATTTGGATAATTATTTCGTACCTTAAACGGCCTCCATGGACACTTAGCCCTCTGTAAAATACCGTCAACTTGTATGCGGTTTCACCGCAAACAATACAGCACTATACAGTGTTACAAAAAAACATTTCTATGGTTGGGAATAACTTTTAAAGTTTTCAAGGGAGGCCGATAATTTTATATCTAAATTAAAGCTTAGGTTCTCCCCTTTCAGAAAACACCATACTTTTGAATTTGGATAATTATTTCGTACCTTAAACGGCCTCCATGGACACTTAGCCCTCTGTAAAATACGGTCAACTTGCATGCGGTTTCACCGCAAACAATACAGCACTATACAGTGTTACAAAAAAGATTTCTAGGGTTGGGAATAACTTTTAAAGTTTTCAAGGGAGGCCGATAATTTTATATCTAAATTAAAGCTTAGGATCTCCCCTTTCAGAAAAACACCATACTTTGGAATTTGGATAATTATTTCGTACCTTAAACGGCCTCCATGGACACTTAGCCTCTGTAAAATACTGTCAACTTGCATGCGGTTTCACCGCAAACAATACAGCACTATACAGTGTTACAAAAACATTTCTATGGTTGGGAATAACTTTAAAGTTTTCAAGGAGGCCGATAATTTTATATCTAAATTAAAGCTTAGGTTCTCCCTTCAGAAAAACACCATACTTTTGAATTTGAAAATTATTTCGTACCTTAAACGGCCTCCATGGACACTTAGCCCTCTGTAAAATACGGTCAACCTGCATGCGGTTTCACCGCAAACAATACAGCACTATACAGTGTTACAAAAAAAACATTTCTATGATTCGGAATAACTTTTAAAGTTTTCATGGGAGGCTGGTAATGTTATATCTAAATTAAAGCTTAGATTATCCCCTTTCAGAAAAACACCATACGTTTGAATTTGGAATTTTTTTTCGTACCTTAAACGGCCTCCATGAACACTTAGCCCTCTGTAAAATACGATCAATTTGCATGCGGTTTCACCGCAAACAATACAGCACTATACAGTGTTACAAGAAAAAACATTTCTATGGTTGGGAATAACTTTAAAGTTTTCAAGGAGGCCGATAATTTTATATCTAAATTAAAGCTTAGGTTCTCCCCTTCAGAAAAACACCATACTTTTGAATTTGGATAATTTTTTCGTACCTTAAACGGCCTCCATGGACACTTAGCCCCCTGTAAAATACTGTCAACTTGCATGCGGTTTCACCGCAAACAATACAGCACTATACAGTGTTACAAAAAAAAAAATTTATATGCTTGGGAATTACTTTTAAAGTTTTCAAGGAGGCCGATAATTTTATATCTAAATTAAAGCTTAGGTTCTCCCTTTCAGAAAACACCATACATTTGAATTTGGATAATTATTTCGTACCTTAAACGGCCTCCATGGACACTTAGCCCTCTGTAAAATACCGTCAACTTGCATGCGGTTTCACCGCAAACAATACAGCACTATACAGTGTTACAAAAAAAACATTTCTATGGTTGGGAATAACTTTAAAGTTTTCAAGGGAGGCCGATAATTTTATATCTAAATTAAAGCTTAGGTTCTCCCCTTTCAGAAAAACACCATACTTTTGAATTTGGAAAATTTTTCGTACCTGAAACGGCCTCCATGGACACTTAGCCCTCTGTAAAATACGGTCAACTTGCATGCGGTTTCACCGCAAACAATACAGCACTATACAGTGTTACAAAAAAACATTTCTATGGTTGGGAATAACTTTTAAAGTTTTCAAGGGAGGCCGATAATTTTATATCTAAATTAAAGCTTAGGTTCTCCCCTTTCAGAAAAAACACCATACTTTTGAATTTGGATAATTTTTTTGATACCTTAAACGGCCTCCATGGACACTTAGCCCTCTGTAAAATACGGTCAACTTGCATGCGGTTTCACCGCAAACAATACAGCACTATACAGTGTTACAAAAAAAGATTTCTATGGTTGGGAATAACTTTTAAAGTTTTCAAGGGAGGCCGATAATTTTATATCTAAATTAAAGCTTAGGTTCTCCACTTTCAGAAAAACACCATACTTTTGAATTTGGATAATTATTTCGTACCTTAAACGGCCTCCATGGACACTTAGCCCTTTGTAAAATACGGTCAACTTGCATGCGGTTTCACCGCAAACAATACAGCACTATACAGTGTTACAAAAAAACATTTCTATGGTTGGGAATAACTTTAAAGTTTTCAAGGAGGCCGATAATTTTATATCTAAATTAAAGCTTAGGTTCTCCTTTCAGAAAACACCATACTTTTGAATTTGATAATTATTTCGTACCTTAAACGGCCTCCATGGACACTTAGCCTCTGTAAAATACTGTCAACTTGCATGCGGTTTCACCGCAAACAATACAGCACTATACAGTGTTACAAAAAACATTTCTATGGTTGGGAATAACTTTAAAGTTTTCAAGGAGGCCGATAATTTTATATCTAAATTAAAGCTTAGGTTCTCCCTTTTCAGAAAAACACCATACTTTTGAATTTGGATAATTATTTCGTACCTTAAACGGCCTCCATGGACACTTATCCCTCTGTAAAATACTGTCAAATTGCATGCGGTTTGACCGCAAACAATACAGGACTATACAGTGTTACAATAATTATTTTCTATGGTTGGGAATAACTTTAAAGTTTTCAAGGGAGGCCGATAATTTTATATCTAAATTAAAGCTTAGGTTCTCCCTTTCAGAAAAACACCATACTTTTGAATTTGGAAATTTTTTCGTACCTTAAACGGCCTCCATGGACACTTAGCCTCTCTGTAAAATACTGTCAACTTGCATGCGGTTTCACCGCAAACAATACAGCACTATACAGTGTTACAAAAAAATTTCTATGGTTGGGAATAACTTTTAAAGTTTTCAAGGGAGGCCGATAATTTTATATCTAAATTAAAGCTTAGGTTCTCCCTTTCAGAAAAACACCATACTTTTGAATTTGGATAATTTTTTCGTACCTTAAACGGCCTCCATGGACACTTAGCCTCTGTAAAATACTGTCAACTTGCATGCGGTTTCACCGCAAACAATACAGCACTATACAGTGTTACAAAAACATTTCTATGGTTGGGAATAACTTTAAAGTTTTCAAGGAGGCCGATAATTTTATATCTAAATTAAAGCTTAGGTTCTCCCTTTCAGAAAACACCATACTTTTGAATTTGATAATTATTTCGTACCTTAAACGGCCTCCATGGACACTTAGCCCTCTGTAAAATACTGTCAACTTGCATGCGTGGTTTCACCGCAAACAATACAGCACTATACAGTGTTACAAAAAACATTTCTATGGTTGGGAATAACTTTAAAGTTTTCAAGGAGGCCGATAATTTTATATCTAAATTAAAGCTTAGGTTCTCCCTTCAGAAAAACACCATACTTTTGAATTTGGATAATTTTTCGTACCTTAAACGGCCTCCATGGACACATAGCCCTCTGTAAAATACCGTCAACTTGCATGCGGTTTCACCGCAAACAATACAGCACTATACAGTGTTACAAAAAAAAACATTTCTATGGTTGGGAATAACTTTAAAGGTTTTTAAGTAAGGCCGACAAATTTATATCCAATTTAAAGCTTAGGTTCTCCTTTCAGAAAAACACCATACTTTTGAATTTGGATAATTATTTCGTACCTTAAACGGCCTCCATGGACACTTAGCCCTCTGTAAAATACGGTCAACTTGCATGCGGTTTCACCGCAAACAATACAGCACTATACAGTGTTACAAAAAAACATTTCTATGGTTGGGAATAACTTTAAAGTTTTCAAGGGAGGCCGATAATTTTATATCTAAATTAAAGCTTAGGTTCTCCCTTTCAGAAAACACACCATACTTTTGAATTTGGATAATTTTTTCGTACCTTAAACGGCCTCCATGGACACTTAGCCCTCTGTAAAATACTGTCAACTTGCATGCGGTTTCACCGCAAACAATACAGCACTATACAGTGTTACAAAAACATTTCTATGGTTGGGAATAACTTTTAAAGTTTTCAAGGAGGCCGATAATTTTATATCTAAATTAAAGCTTAGGTTCTTCCCTTTCAGAAAACACCATACTTTTGAATTTGGATAATTATTTCGTACCTTAAACGGCCTCCATGGACACTTAGCCCTCTGTAAAATACTGTCAACTTGCATGCGGTTTCACCGCAAACAATACAGCACTATACAGTGTTACAAAAAAACATTTCTATGGTTGGGAATAACTTTAAAGTTTTCAAGGAGGCCGATAATTTTATATCTAAATTAAAGCTTAGGTTCTCCTTTCAGAAAAACACCATACTTTTGAATTTGGAAATTTTTTCGTACCTTAAACGGCCTCCATGGACACTTAGCCCTCTGTAAAATACTGTCAACTTGCATGCGGTTTCACCGCAAACAATACAGCACTATACAGTGTTACAAAAAAACATTTCTATGGTTGGGAATAACTTTAAAGTTTTCAAGGAGGCCGTTAATTTTATATCTAAATTAAAGCTTAGGTTCTCCCCTTTCTGAAAAAACACCATACTTTTGAATTTGGATAATTTCTTCATACCTTAAATGGCCTCCATGCACACTTAGCCCGCCGTAAAATACTGTCAACTTGCATGCGGTTTCACCGCAAACAATACAGCACTATACAGTGTTACAAAAAAACATTTCTATGGTTGGGAATAACTTTTAAAGTTTTCAAGGGAGGCCGATAATTTTATATCTAAATTAAAGCTTAGGTTCTCCCTTCAGAAAAACACCATACTTTTGAATTTGATAATTATTTCGTACCTTAAACGGCCTCCATGGACACTTAGCCCTCTGTAAAATACGGTCAACTTGCATGCGGTTTCACCGCAAACAATACAGCACTATACAGTGTTAAAAAAAACATTTCTATGGTTGGGAATAACTTTTAAAGTTTTCAAGGAGGCCGATAATTTTATATCTAAATTAAAGCTTAGGTTCTCCCTTTCAGAAAAACACCACTTCTTTGAATTTGGATAATTTTTTCTTACCTTAAACGGCCTCCATGGACACATAGCCCTCTGTAAAATACGGTCAACTTGCATGCGGTTTCACCGCAAACAATACAGCACTATACAGTGTTACAAAAAACATTTCTATGGTTGGGAATAACTTTAAAGTTTTCAAGGGAGGCCGATAATTTTATATCTAAATTAAAGCTTAGGTTCTCCCTTTCAGAAAAACACCATACTTTTGAATTTGATAATTATTTTCGTACCTTAAACGGCCTCCATGGACACTTAGCCCTCTGTAAATACTGTCAATCTTGCATGCGGTTTCACCGCAAACAATACAGCACTATACAGTGTTACAAAAAGATTTCTATGGTTGGGAATAACTTTTAAAGTTTTCAAGGAGGCCGATAATTTTATATCTAAATTAAAGCTTAGGTTCTCCCTTTCAGAAAAACACCATACTTTTGAATTTGGATAATTTTTCGTACCTTAAACGGCCTCCATGGACACTTAGCCCTCTGTAAAATACTGTCAACTTGCATGCGGTTTCACCGCAAACAATACAGCACTATACAGTGTTACAAAAAACATTTCTATGGTTGGGAATAACTTTTAAAGTTTTCAAGGAGGCCGATAATTTTATATCTAAATTAAAGCTTAGGTTCTCCCTTTCAGAAAAACACCATACTTTTGAATTTGGATAATTATTTCGTACCTTAAACGGCCTCCATGGACACTTAGCCCTCTGTAAAATACTGTCAACTTGCATGCGGTTTCACCGCAAACAATACAGCACTATACAGTGTTACAAAAAACATTTCTATGGTTGGGAATAACTTTAAAAGTTTTCAAGGAGGCCGATAATTTTATATCTAAATTAAAGCTTAGGTTCTCCCTTTCAGAAAACACCATACTTTTGAATTTGGATAATTATTTTCGTACCTTAAACGGCCTCCATGGACACTTAGCCCTCTGTAAAATACTGTCAACTTGCATGCGGTTTCACCGCAAACAATACAGCACTATACAGTGTTACAAAAAAACATTTCTATGGTTGGGAATAACTTTAAAGTTTTCAAGGGAGGCCGATAATTTTATATCTAAATTAAAGCTTAGGTTCTCCCCTTCAGAAAAACACCATACTTTTGAATTTGATAATTTTTCGTACCTTAAACGGCCTCCATGGACACTTAGCCCTCTGTAAAATACTGTCAACTTGCATGCGGTTTCACCGCAAACAATACAGCACTATACAGTGTTACAAAAACATTTCTATGGTTGGGAATAACTTTAAAGTTTTCAAGGAGGCCGATAATTTTATATCTAAATTAAAGCTTAGGTTCTCCCTTTCAGAAAACACCATACTTTTGAATTTGGAATTTTTCGTACCTTAAACGGCCTCCATGGACACTTAGCCCTCTGTAAAATACTGTCAACTCCATGCGGTTTCACCGCAAACAATACAGCACTATACAGTGTTACAAAAAACATTTCTATGGTTGGGAATAACTTTAAAGTTTTCAAGGAGGCCGATAATTTTATATCTAAATTAAAGCTTAGGTTCTTCCCCTTTCAGAAAAACACCATACTTTTGAATTTGGATAATTTTTTCGTACCTTAAACGGCCTCCATGGACACATAGCCCTCTGTAAAATACCATCAACTTGCATGCGGTTTCACCTTAAACAATACAGCACTATACAGTGTTACAAAAAATATTTCTATGGTTGGGAATAACTTTTTAAGTTTTCAAGGGAGGCCGTAATTTTATATCTAAATTAAAGCTTAGGTTCTCCCCTTTCAGAAAACACCATACTTTTGAATTTGGAATTTTTTTCGTACCTTAAACGGCCTCCATGGACACTTAGCCCTCTGTAAAATACTGTCAACTTGCATGCGGTTTCACCGCAAACAATACAGCACTATACAGTGTTACAAAAACATTTCTATGGTTGGGAATAACTTTAAAGTTTTCAAGGGAGGCCGATAATTTTATATCTAAATTAAAGCTTAGGTTCTCCCTTTCAGAAAACACCATACTTTTGAATTTGGATTTTTTCGTACCTTAAACGGCCTCCATGGACACTTAGCCCTCTGTAAAATACTGTCGTCAATCTCCATGCGGTTTCACCGCAAACAATACAGCACTATACAGTGTTACAACAAAAAAGATTTCTATGGTTGGGAATAACTTTTAAAGTTTTCAAGGGAGGCAGATAATTTTATATCTAAATTAAAGCTTAGGTTCTCCCCTTTCAGAAAAACACCATACATTTGAATTTGAATAATTATTTCGTACCTTAAACGGCCTCCATGGACACTTAGCCCTCTGTAAAATACCGTCAACTTGCATGCGGTTTCACCGCAAACAATACAGCACTATACAGTGTTACAAAAAAAACATTTCTATGGTTGGGAATAACTTTAAAGTTTTCAAGGAGGCCGATAATTTTATATCTAAATTAAAGCTTAGGTTCTCCCTTTCAGAAAAACACCATACTTTTGAATTTGGATAATTTTTTCGTACCTTAAACGGCCTCCATGGACACTTAGCCCTCTGTAAAATACCGTCAACTTGCATGCGGTTTCACCGCAAACAATACAGCACTATACAGTGTTACAAAAACATTTCTAGGGTTGGGAATAACTTTTAAAGTTTTCAAGGGAGGCCGATAATTTTATATCTAAATTAAAGCTTAGGTTCTCCCTTCAGAAAAACACCATACTTTTGAATTTGAATAATTATTTCGTACCTTAAAAAGCCTCCATGGACACATAGCCCAATGTAAAATACCGTCAACTTGCATGCGGTTTCACCGCAAACAATACAGCACTATACAGTGTTACAAAAACATTTTCTATGGTTGGGAATAACTTTAAAGTTTTCAAGGAGGCCGATAATTTTATATCTAAATTAAAGCTTAGGTTCTTCCCTTTCAGAAAAACACCATACTTTTGAATTTGGATAATTATTTCGTACCTTAAACGGCCTCCATGGACACTTAGCCCTCTGTAAAATACGGTCAACTTGCATGCGGTTTCACCGCAAACAATACAGCACTATACAGTGTTACAAAAAAAGATTTCTATGGTTGGGAATAACTTTTAAAGTTTTCAAGGGAGGCCGATAATTTTATATCTAAATTAAATCGTAGGTTCACCTCATACTTTTGAATTTGGAAATTATTTTCGTACCTTAAACGGCCTCCATGGACACTTAGCCCTCTGTAAAATACGGTTAACTTGCATGCGGTTTCACCGCAAACAATACAGCAGTATACAGTGTTACAAATTAAACATTTCTATGGTTTGGAATAACTTTTAAAGTATTCAAGGGAGGCCGATAATTTTATATCTAAGTTAAAGCTTAGGTTCTCCCCTTTCAGAAAACACCATACTTTTGAATTTGGATATTTTTTTCGTACCTTAAGCGGCCTCCATGGACACTTAGCCCTCTGTAAAATACGGTCAACTTGCATGCGGTTTCACCGCAAACAATACAGCACTATACAGTGTTACAAAAAAAACATTTCTATGGTTGGGAATAACTATTGATGGTTTCATGGGAGGCCGTTAATTTTATATCTAATTTAAAGCTTAGGTTCTCCCTTTCAGAAAAACACCATACTTTTGAATTTGGATAATTTTTCGTACCTTAAACGGCCTCCATGGACACTTAGCCCTCTGTAAAATACTGTCAACTTGCATGCGGTTTCACCGCAAACAATACAGCACTATACAGTGTTACAAAAAAACATTTCTATGGTTGGGAATAACTTTTAAAGTTTTCAAGGAGGCCGATAATTTTATATCTAAATTAAAGCTTAGGTTCTCCCTTTCAGAAAAACACCATACTTTTGAATTTGGAAATTTTTTCGTACCTTAAACGGCCTCCATGGACACTTAGCCCTCTGTAAAATACTGTCAACTTGCATGCGGTTTCACCGCAAACAATACAGCACTATACAGTGTTACAAAAAAAGATTTCTATGGGTTGGGAATAACTTTAAAGTTTTCAAGGAGGCCGATAATTTTATATCTAAATTAAAGCTTAGGTTCTCCCTTTCAGAAAAACACCATACATTTGAATTTGATAATTATCGTACCTTAAACGGCCTCCATGGACACTTAGCCCTTTAAAATACTGTCAATCTTGCATGCGGTTTCACCGCAAACAATACAGCACTATACAGTGTTACAAAATACATTTCTATGGTTGGGAATAACTTTTAAAGTTTTCAAGGAGGCCGATAATTTTATATCTAAATTAAAGCTTAGGTTCTCCCTTTCAGAAAACACCATACTTTTGAATTTGGATATTTTTTCGTACCTTAAACGGCCTCCATGGACACTTAGCCCTCTGTAAAATACTGTCAACTTGCATGCGGTTTCACCGCAAACAATACAGCACTATACAGTGTTACAAAAATCATTTCTATGGTTGGGAATAACTTTAAAGTTTTCAAGGGAGGCCGATAATTTTATATCTAAATTAAAGCTTAGGTTTCTCCCTTCAGAAAAACCCAATACTTTTGAATTTGGATAATTATTTCTTACCTTAAACGGCCTCCATGGACACTTAGCCCTCTGTAAAATACTGTCAACTTGCATGCGGTTTCACCGCAAACAATACAGCACTATACAGTGTTACAAAAAACATTTATATGGTTGGGAATAACTTTTAAAGTTTTCAAGGGAGGCCGATAATGTTATACCTAAATTAAAGCTTAGGTTCTCCCCTTTCAGAAAAACACCATACTTTTGAATTCGATAATTTTTCGTACCTTAAACGGCCTCCATGGACACTTAGCCCTCTGTAAAATACTGTCAACTTGCATGCGGTTTCACCGCAAACAATACAGCACTATACAGTGTTACAAAAAAATATTTCTATTGTTGGGAATAACTTTTAAAGTTTTAATGGTAGGCCGATAATATTATATCTAGATTAAAGCTTAGGTTCTCCCATTTCATAAAAACACAATACTTTTTAATTTGGATATTTATTTCGTACCTTCAACGGCCTCCATTGACACTTAGCCCTCTGTAAAATACGGTCAACTTGCATGCGGTTTCACCGCATACAATACAGCACTATACAGTGTTACAAAAAAAACATTTCTAGGGTTGTGAATAACTTTTAAAGTTTTCAAGGAGGCCGATAATTTATATATCTAAATTAAAGCTTAGGTTCTCCACTTCAGAAAAACACCATACTTTTGAATTTGGATAATTTTTTCGTACCTTAAACGGCCTCCATGGACACTTAGCCCTCTGTAAAATACTGTCAACTTGCATGCGGTTTCACCGCAAACAATACAGCACTATACAGTGTTACAAAAACATTTCTATGGTTGGGAATAACTTTTAAAGTTTTCAAGGGAGGCCGATAATTTTATATCTAAATTAAAACTTAGGTTCTCCCCTTTCAGAAAAACACCATACTTTTGAATTTGGATAATTTTTTCGTACCTTAAACGGCCTCCATGGACACTTAACTTGCATGCGGTTTCACCGCAAACAATACAGCACTATACAGTGTTACAAAAAACAAATCTATGGTTGGGAATAACTTTTAAAGTTTTCAAGGGTGGCCGATAATTTTATATCTAAATTAAAGCTTAGGTTCTTCCCTTTCAGAAAAACACAATACTTTTGAATTTGGAAAAATTTTTTCGTACCTTAAACGGCCTCCATGGACACTTAGCCCTCTGTAAAATACGGTCAACTTGCATGCGGTTTCACCGCAAACAATACAGCACTATACAGTGTTACAAAAAAAAAGATTTCTATGGTTGGGAATAACTTTTAAAGTTTTCAAGGGAGGCCGATAATTTTATATCTAAATTAAAGCTTAGGTTCTCGCCTTTCAGAACAACACCATACATTTGAATTTGGATAATTATTTCGTACCTTAAACGGCCTCCATGGACACTTAGCCCTCTGTAAAATACCGTCAACTTGCATGCGGTTTCACCGCAAACAATACAGCACTATACAGTGTTACAAAAAAACATTTCTATGGTTGGGAATAACTTTTAAAGTTTTCAAGGGAGGCCGATAATTTTATATCTAAATTAAAGCTTAGGTTCTCCCCTTTCAGAAAAACACCATACTTTTGAATTTGGAAATTTTTCGTACCTTAAACGGCCTCCATGGACACTTAGCCCTCTGTAAAATACTGTCAACTTGCATGCGGTTTCACCGCAAACAATACAGCACTGTACAGTGTTACAAAAAAATTTTCTATGGTTGGGAACTTTTTAAAGTTTTCAAGGAGGGTTGATAATTTTATATCTAAATTAAAGCTTAGGTTCTCCCTTTCAGAAAACACACCATACATTTGAATTTGGATAATTTTTTCGTACCTTAAACGGCCTCCATGGACACTTAGCCCTCTGTAAAATACTGTCAACTTGCATGCGGTTTCACCGCAAACAATACAGCACTATACAGTGTTACAAAAACATTTCTATGGTTGGGAATAACTTTAAAGTTTTCAAGGAGGCCGATAATTTTATATCTAAATTAAAGCTTAGGTTCTCCCTTTCAGAAAAACACCATACTTTTGAATTTGGATAATTTTTTTCGTACCTTAAACGGCCTCCATGGACACTTACCCCGCTGTAAAATACGGTTAACTTGGATGCGGTTTCACCGCAAACAATACAGCACTATACAGTGTTACAAAAAAAAGATTTCTATGGTTGGGAAGAACTTTTAAAGTGTTCAAGGAGGCCGATAATTTTATATCTAAATTAAAGCTTAGGTTCTCCCCTTTTAGAAAACACCACACTTTTGAATTTGGATAATTATTTCGTACCTTAAACGGCCTCCATGGACACTTAGCCCTCTGTAAAATACTGTCAACTTGCATGCGGTTTCACCGCAAACAATACAGCACTATACAGTGTTACAAAAAACATTTCTATGGTTGGGAATAACTTTAAAGTTTTCAAGGAGGCCGATAATTTTATATCTAAATTAAAGCTTAGGTTCTCCCCTTTCAGAAAACACCATACTTTTGAATTTGGTTTATTTTTTCGTACCTTAAACGGCCTCCATGGACAGTTTGCCCTATGTAAAATACGGTCAACTTGCATGCGGTTTCACTGCGCAAACAATACAGCACTATACAGTGTTACAAAAAACATTTCTATGGTTGGGAATAACTTTTAAAGTTTTCAAGGAGGCTGATAATTTTATATCTAAATTAAAGCTTAGGTTCTCCCTTTCAGAAAAACACCATACTTTTGAATTTGGATAATTTTTTCGTACATTAAACGGCCTCCATGGACACTTAGCCCTCTGTAAAATACAGTCAACTTGCATGCGGTTTCACAGCAAACAATACAGCACTATACAGTGTTAAAAAAAAAAACATTTCTATGTTTGTGAATAACTTTAAAGTTTTCAAGGAGGCGATAATTTTATATCTAAATTAAAGCTTAGGTTCTCCCTTTCAGAAAAACACCATACTTTTGAATTTTGGATAATTTTTTACCTTAAACGGCCTCCATGGACACTTAGCCCTCTGTAAAATACTGTCAACTTGCATGCGGTTTCACCGCAAACAATACAGCACTATACAGTGTTACAAAAAAAGATTTCTAGGGGTTGGGAATAACTTTTAAAGTTTTCAAGGAGGCTGATAATTTTATATCTAAATTAAAGCTTAGGTTCTCCCTTTCAGAAAACACCATACATTTGAATTTGGATAATTATTTCGTACCTTAAACGGCCTCCATGGACACTTAGCCCTCTGTAAAATACTGTCAACTTGCATGCGGTTTCACCGCAAACAATACAGCACTATACAGTGTTACAAAAAACATTTCTATGGTTGGGAATAACTTTTAAAGTTTTCAAGGAGGGCTGATAATTTTATATCTAAATTAAAGCTTAGGTTCTTCCCTTTCAGAAAAACACCATACTTTTGAATTTGGATAATTTTTCGTACCTTAAACGGCCTCCATGGACACTTAGCCCTCTGTAAAATACTGTCAACTTGCATGCGGTTTCACCGCAAACAATACAGCACTATACAGTGTTACAAAAACATTTCTATGGTTGGGAATAACTTTAAAGTTTTCAAGGGAGGCCGATAATTTTATATCTAAATTAAAGCTTAGGTTCTCCCTTTCAGAAAAACACCATACTTTTGAATTTGGATTTTTTTTCGTACCTTAAACGGCTCTCCATGGACACTTAGCCCTCTGTAAAATACCGTCCTTCCATGCGGTTTCACCGCAAACAATACAGCACTATACAGTGTTACACAAAAAAAAGATTTCTATGGTTGGGAATAACTTTAAAGTTTTCAAGGAGGCCGATAATTTTATATCTAAATTAAAGCTTAGGTTCTCCCCTTTCAGAAAAACACCATACATTTGAATTTGAATAATTATTTCGTACCTTAAACGGCCTCCATGGACACTTAGCCCTCTGTAAATACTGTCAACTTGCATGCGGTTTCACCGCAAACACACAGCACTATACAGTGTTACAAAAAAAAAACATTTCTAGGTTGGGAATAACTTTAAAGTTTTCAAGCGAGGCCGAACATTTTATATCTAAATTAAAGCTTACGTTCTCCCTTTCAGAAAAACACCATACTTTTGAATTTGGAATTTTTTTTCGTACCTTAAACGGCCTCCATGGACAATTAGCCGTCTGTAAAATACTGTCAATCTCCATGCGGTTTCACCGCAAACAATACAGCACTATACAGTGTTACAAAAAAAACATTTCTAGGGTTGGGAATAACTTTTAAAGTTTTCAAGGGAAGCCGATAATTTTATATCTAAATTAAAGCTTAGGTTCTTCCCTTTCAGAAAAACACCATACTTTTGAATTTGGATAATTTTTTCGTACCTTAAACGGCCTCCATGGACACTTAGCCCTCTGTAAAATACCGTCAACTTGCATGCGGTTTCACCGCAAACAATAGAGCACTATACAGTGTTACAAAAAAAAACATTTCTATGGTTGGGAATAACTTTTAAAGTTTTCAAGGGAGGCCGATAATTTTATATCTAAATTAAAGCTTAGGTTCTCCCTTTCAGAAAACACCATACTTTTTGAATTTGGATAATTTTTTTCGTACCTTAAACGGCCTCCATGGACACTTAGCACTCTGTAAAATACTGTCAACTTGCATGCGGTTTCACCGCAAACAATACAGCACTATACAGTGTTACAAAAAAACATTTCTATGGTTGGGAATAACTTTTAAAGTTTTCAAGGAGGCCCATAATTTTAATCTATCTAATTTAAAAGCTTAGGTTCTCCTTTCAGAAAACACACCATACTTTGAATAATTATTTCGTACCAAACGGCCTCCATGGACACTTAGCCTCTGTAAAATACCGTCAACTTGCATGCGGTTTCACCGCAAACAATACAGCACTATACAGTGTTACAAAAAACATTTCTATGGTTGGGAATAACTTTAAAGTTTTCAAGGAGGCCGATAATTTTATATCTAAATTAAAGCTTAGGTTCTCCCTTTCAGAAAACACCATACTTTTGAATTTGGAATTTTTTCGTACCTTAAACGGCCTCCATGGACACTTAGCCCTCTGTAAAATACCGTCAACTTGCATGCAGTTTCACCGCAAACAATACAGCACTATACAGTGTTACAAAAAAAGATTTCTAGGTTGGGAATAACTTTTAAAGTTTTCAAGGAGGCTGATAATTTTATATCTAAATTAAAGCTTAGGTTCTCCCTTTCAGAAAACACCATACTTTTGAATTTGGATAATTTTTCGTACCTTAAACGGCCTCCATGGACACTTAGCCCTCTGTAAAATACGGTCAACTTGCATGCGGTTTCACCGCAAACAATACAGCACTATACAGTGTTACAAAAAAAGATTTCTATGGTTGGGAATAACTTTTAAAGTTTTCAAGGGAGGCTGATAATTTTATATCTAAATTAAAGCTTAGGTTCTCCCTTTCAGAAAAACACCATACTTTTGAATTTGGATAATTTTTCGTACCTTAAACGGCCTCCATGGACACTTAGCCCTCTGTAAAATACTGTCAACTTGCATGCGGTTTCACCGCAAACAATACAGCACTAAACAGTGTTACAAAAAAAACATTTCTATGGTTGGGAATAACTTTAAAGTTTTCAAGGAGGCCGATAATTTTATATCTAAATTAAAGCTTAGGTTCTCCCCTTTTCAGAAAAACACCATACTTTTGAATTTGGATATTTTTGTACCTTAAACGGCCTCCATGGACACTTAGCCCTCTGTAAAATACTGTCAACTTGCCATGCGGTTTCACCGCAAACAATACAGCACTATACAGTGTTACAAAAAAACATTTCTATGGTTGGGAATAACTTTAAAGTTTTCAAGGAGGGCGATAATTTTATATCTAAATTAAAGCTTAGGTTCTCCCCTTTCAGAAAACACCATACTTTTGAATTTGGATAATTTTTCGTACCTTAAACGGCCTCCATGGACACTTAGCCCTCTGTAAAATACTGTCAACTTGCATGCGGTTTCACCGCAAACAATACAGCACTATACAGTGTTACAAAAAACATTTCTATGGTTGGGAATAACTTTTAAAGTTTTCAAGGAGGCCGATAATTTTATATCTAAATTAAAGCTTAGGTTCTTCCCTTTCAGAAAAACACCATACTTTTGAATTTAGATAATTTTTTCATACCTTAAACGGCCTCCATGGACACTTAGCCCTCTGTAAAATACTGTCAACTTGCATGCGGTTTCACCGCAAACAATACAGCACTATACAGTGTTACAAAAAAACATTTCTATGGTTGGGAATAACTTTTAAAGTTTTCAAGGAGGCTGATAATTTTATATCTAAATTTAAAGCTTAGGTTCTTCCCTTCAGAAAACACCATACTTTTGAATTTGGAATTTTTTTCGTACCTTAAACGGCCTCCATGGACACTTAGCCCTCTGTAAAATACTGTCAACTTGCATGCGGTTTCACCGCAAACAATACAGCACTATACAGTGTTACAAAAAAATTTCTATGGTTGGGGAATAACTTTTAAAGTTTTCAAGGGAGGCCGATAATTTTATATCTAAATTAAAGCTTAGGTTCTCCCCTTTCAGAAAAACACCATACTTTTGAATTTGGATAATTTTTTCGTACCTTAAACGGCCTCCATGGACACTTAGCCCTCTGTAAAATACCGTCAACTTCCATGCGGTTTCACCGCAAACAATACAGCACTATACAGTGTTACAAAAAAAAAGATTTCTATGGTTGGGAATAACTTTTAAAGTTTTCAAGGGATGCCGATAATTTTATATCTAAATTAAAACTTAGGTTCTCACCTTTCAGAAAAACACCATACTTTTGGATTTGGATAATTTTTTCGTACCTTAAACGGCCTCCATGGACACTTAGCCCTCTGTAAAATACCGTCAACTTGCATGCGGTTTCACCGCAAACAATACAGCACTATACAGTGTTACAAAAAAATACATTTCTAGGGTTGGGAATAACTTTAAAGTTTTCAAGGGAGGCCGATAATTTTATATCTAAATTAAAGCTTAGGTTCTCCCCTTTCAGAAAAACACCATACTTTTGAATTTGAATAATTTTTTCGTACCTTAAACGGCCTCCATGGACACTTAGCCCTCTGTAAAATACCGTCAACTTGCATGCGGTTTCACCGCAAACAATACAGCACTATACAGTGTTACAAAAAAAAAATTATATGGTTGGGAATAACTTTTAAAGTTTTCAAGGGAGGCCGATAATTTTATATCTAAATTAAAGCTTAGGTTCTCACCTTTCAGAAAAACACCATACTTTTGAATTTGGAATTTGTTTTCGTACCTTAAACGGCCTCCATGGACACTTAGCCCTCTGTAAAATACCGTCAACTTGCATGAGGTTTCACCGCAAACAATACAGCACTATACAGTGTTACAAAAAAAGAGATTTCTATGGTTGGGAAGAACTTTAAAGTTTTCAAGGAGGCCGATAATTTTATATCTAAATTAAAGCTTAGGTTCTCCCTTTTCAGAAAACACCATACATTTGAATTTGGATAATTATTTCGTACCTTAAACGGCCTCCATGGACACTTTCAGCCCTCTGTAAAATACTGTCAACTTGCATGCGGTTTCACCGCAAACAATACAGCACTATACAGTGTTACAAAAATACATTTCTATGGTTGGGAATAACTTTTAAAGTTTTCAAGGGAGGCTGATAATTTTATATCTAAATTAAAGCTTAGGTTCTCCCTTTCAGAAAACACCATACTTTTGAATTTGGATATTTTTTCGTACCTTAAACGGCCTCCATGGACACTTAGCCCTCTGTAAAATACTGTCAACTTGCATGCGGTTTCACCGCAAACAATACAGCACTATACAGTGTTACCAAAAAACATTTCTATGGTTGGGAATAACTTTTAAAGTTTTCAAGGAGGCTGATAATTTTATATCTAAATTAAAGCTTAGGTTCTCCCTTTCAGAAAAACACCATACTTTTGAATTTGGATAATTTTTTCGTACCTTAAACGGCCTCCATGGACACTTAGCCCTCTGTAAAATACGGTCAAATTGCATGCGGTTTCACCGCAAACAATACAGCACAAAACAGTGTTACAAAAAAACATTTCTATGGTTGGGAATAACTTTAAAGTTTTCAAGGGAGGCCGATAATTTTATATCTAAATTAAAGCTTAGGTTCTCCCCTTTCAGAAAAACACCATACTTTTGAATTTGGATAATTATTTCGTACCTTAAACAGCCTCCATGGACACTTAGCCCTGTGTAAAATACGGTCAACTTGCATGCGGTTTCACCGCAAACAATACAGCACTATACAGTGTTACAAAAAATTTTTTTTCTATGGTTGGGAATAACTTTTAAAGTTTTCAAGGGAGGCCGATAATTTTATATCTAAATTAAAGCTTAGGTTCTCCCTTTCAGAAAACACCATACTTTTGTATTTGGATAATTTTTTCGTACCTTAAACGGCCTCCATGGACACTTAGCCCTCTGTAAAATACTGTCAACTTTCATTCGGTTTCACCGCAAACAATACAGCACTATAAAGTGTTACAAAAGTAACATTTCTATGGTTGGGAATAACTTTTAAAGTTTTCAAGTGAGGCGGTTTATTATATATCTAAATTAAAGCTTAGGTTCTCCCTTTCAGAAAAACACCATACATTTGAATTTGGATAATTATTTCGTACCTTAAACGGCCTCCATGGACACTTAGCCCTCTTTAAAATACCGTCAACTTGCATGCGGTTTCACCGCAAACAATACAGCACTATACAGTGTTACAAAAAAAAGATTTCTATGGTTGGGAATAACTTTTAATGTTTTCAAGGAGGCCGATAATTTTATATCTAAATTAAAGCTTAGGTTCTCCCCTTTCAGAAAAACACCATACTTTTGAATTTGGATAATTTTTTCGTACCTTAAACGGCCTCCATGGACACTTAGCCCTCTGTAAAATACCGTCAACTTCCATGCGGTTTCACCGCAAACATTACAGCACTATACAGTGTTACAAAAAAAAAGATTTCTATGGTTGGGAATAACTTTTAAAGTTTTCAAGGAGGCTGATAATTTTATATCTAAATTAAAGCTTAGGTTCTCCCTTTCAGAAAACACCATACATTTGAATTTGAATAATTATTTGCACCTTAAACGGCCTCCATGGACACTTAGCCCTCTGTAAAATACTGTCAACTTGCATGCGGTTTCACCGCAAACAATACGGCACTATACAGTGTTACAAAAAACATTTCTATGGTTGGGAATAACTTTAAAAGTTTTCAAGGAGGCCGATAATTTTATATCTAAATTAAAGCTTAGGTTCTCCCTTTCAGAAAACACCATACTTTTGAATTTGTAATTTTTTCGTACCTTAAACGGCCTCCATGGACACTTAGCCCTCTGTAAAATACCGTCAACTTCCATGCGGTTTCACCGCAAACAATACAGCACTATACAGTGTTACAAAACAAAAGATTTCTAGGGTTGGGAATAACTTTTAAAGTTTTCAAGGGAGGCCGATAATTTTATATCTAAATTAAAGCTTAGGTTCTCCCCTTTCAGAAAAACACCATACTTTTGAATTTGGAAAATGTTTTCGTACCTTAAACGGCCTCCATGGACACTTAGCCCTCTGTAAAATACCGTCAACTTGCATGCGGTTTCACCGCAAACAATACAGCACTATACAGTGTTACACAAAAACATTTCTATGGTTGGGAATAACTTTAAAGTTTTCAAGGAGGCCGATAATTTTATATCTAAATTAAAGCTTAGGTTCTCCTTTCAGAAAAACACCATACTTTTGAATTTGGATAATTATTTCGTACCTTAAACGGCCTCCATGGACACTTAGCCCTCTGTAAAATACTGTCAACTTGCATGCGCGTTTTCACCGCAAACAATACAGCACTATACAGTGTTACAAAAAAAAGATCTTCTATGGTTGGGAATAACTTTTAAAGTTTTCAAGGAGGCCGATAATTTTATATCTAAATTAAAGCTTAGGTTCTCCCTTTCAGAAAACACCATACTTTGAATTTGGATAATTTTTCGTACCTTAAACGGCCTCCATGGACACTTAGCCCTCTGTAAAATACTGTCAACTTGCATGCGGTTTCACCGCAAACAATACAGCACTATACAGTGTTACAAAAAACATTTCTATGGTTGGGAATAACTTTTAAAGTTTTCAAGGAGGCCGATAATTTTATATCTAAATTAAAGCTTAGGTTCTCCCTTTCAGAAAACACCATACTTTTGAATTTGGATAATTTTTTCGTACCTTAAACGGCCTCCATGGACACTTAGCCCTCTGTAAAATACTGTCAACTTGCATGCGGTTTCACCGCAAACAATACAGCACTATACAGTGTTACAAAAAAGATTTCTATGGTTGGGAATAACTTTAAAGTTTTCAAGGGAGGCCGATAATTTTATATCTAAATTAAAGCTTAGGTTCTCCCTTTCAGAAAAACACCATACTTTTGAATTTGGATAATTTTTTCGTACCTTAAACGGCCTCCATGGACACTTAGCCCTCTGTAAAATACTGTCAACTTGCATGCGGTTTCACCGCAAACAATACAGCACTATACAGTGTTACAAAAAAATATTTATGGTTGGGAATAACTTTTAAAGTTTTCAAGGGAGGCTGATAATTTTATATCTAAATTAAAGCTTAGGTTCTCCCTTTCAGAAAAACACCATACTTTTTGAATTTGATAATTTTTTTCGTACCTTAAACGGCCTCCATGGACACTTAGCCCTCTGTAAAATACTGTCAACTTGCATGCGGTTTCACCGCAAACAATACAGCACTATACAGTGTTACAAAAAACATTTCTATGGTTGGGAATAACTTTCAAAGTTTTCAAGGGAGGTTGATAATTTTATATCTAAATTAAAGCTTAGGTTCTCCCCTTTCAGAAAAACACCATACTTTTGAATTTGGATAATTTTTTCGTACCTTAAACGGCCTCCATGGACACTTAGCCCTCTGTAAAATACCGTCAACTTGCATGCGGTTTCACCGCAAACAATACAGCACTATACAGTGTTACAAAAAAAGATTTCTATGGTTGGGAATAACTTTTAAAGTTTTCAAGGGAGGCCGATAATTTTATATCTAAATTAAAGCTTAGGTTCTCCTCATACATTTGAATTTGGATAATTATTTCTGTACCTTAAACGGCCTCCATGGACACTTTAGCCCTCTGTAAAATACTGTCAACTTGCATGCGGTTTCACCGCAAACAATACAGCACTATACAGTGTTACAAAAAACATTTCTATGGTTGGGAATAACTTTTAAAGTTTTCAAGGAGGCCGATAATTTTATATCTAAATTAAAGCTTAGGTTCTCCCTTCAGAAAAACACCATACTTTTGAATTTGGATAATTTTCGTACCTTAAACGGCCTCCATGGACACTTAGCCCTCATTAAGATACCGTCAACTTGCATGCGGTTTCACCGCAAACAATACAGCACTATACAGTGTTACAAAAAAACATTTCTATGGTTGGGAATAACTTTTAAAGTTTTCAAGGGAGGCCGATAATTTTATATCTAAATTAAAGCTTAGGTTCTCCCCTTTCAGAAAAACACCATACTTTTGAATTTGGAATTTTTTCGTACCTTAAACGGCCTCCATGGACACTTAGCCCTCTGTAAAATACCGTCAACTTGCATGCGGTTTCATCCGCAAACAATACAGCACTATACAGTGTTACAAAAAAACATTTCTATGGTTGGGAATAACTTTTAAAGTTTTCAAGGGAGGCCGATAATTTTATATCTAAATTAAAGCTTAGGTTCTCCCTTTCAGAAAAACACCATACTTTTGAATTTGGATAATTTTTCGTACCTTAAACGGCCTCCATGGACACTTTAGCCCTCTGTAAAATACTGTCAACTTGCATGCGGTTTCACCGCAAACAATACAGCACTATACAGTGTTACAAAAAAAGATTTCTATGGTTGGGAATAACTTTTAAAGTTTTCAAGGAGGCCGATAATTTTATATCTAAATTAAAGCTTAGGTTCTCCCTTCAGAAAAACACCATACTTTGAATTTGGATAATTTTTTTTTCGTACCTTAAACGGCCTCCATGGACACTTAGCCCTCTGTAAAATACCGTCAACTTGCATGCGGTTTCACCGCAAACAATACAGCACTATACAGTGTTACAAAAAAAAAACATTTCTATGGTTGGGAATAACTTTTAAAGTTTTCAAGGGAGGCCGATAATTTTATATCTAAATTAAAGCTTAGGTTCTCCCTTTCAGAAAAACACCATACTTTTGAATTTGATAATTTTTCGTACCTTAAACGGCCTCCATGGACACGTTAGCCCTCTGTAAAATACTGTCAACTTGCATGCGGTTTCACTGCAAACAATACAGCACTATACAGTGTTACAAAAAAAATTTCTATGGTTGGGAATAACTTTTAAAGTTTTCAAGGGGCGAAAATTTTAATTTAAAT